>APFE030242214.1:0-15936 GCA_000404065.3 Pinus taeda
ATATTATATGTATATGTATATATATTTGTATTTTCATGAATAAAACATCTCATTAAATTATAATGGCTATTTTTTTATGATTAAAGAAAACATTGTGTTTTATATAACTACCTATAAATTAATAAAACTAGAATGAATAGATAAAACCATGTAGTCTAGCTAGTAGACTAAGTGGTTGTTTCTCCAATATTTTTCTTCTAGATTTTACTCACAATAAAGTAGAAATTTTTAAGAATCATAAGTTTAGGTTATTTAATTTGCTTTGAGTACATCATGAATTTTGTATGGTGTTGAATCCATTTATATACCTAATATTTCATTTTAAACAATGAGAGCGTAGTCTAATAGATAAATGAAGTTGTCATTTTCAATGCACCTTTTCTCTTCAATTCTGCCAAAAATCCAATAGATATATTCAAGAATAGTATGTTTAAGTTGTTTAACTTGAAAATTAGTCTAAATATTTAGTTTCTTTTTTAATGGTAATAAATCCATTTATGCATAAAAAAATCCACCTTCAACAAAAAGGAATAACAATGTTTCTCAAATAATGTTTCCAAATTCCAACTATAAAAGCCATTTAGTTAATTAGTGAAACTGTGCCAACAAAAATAGTTACAAAATTTCTTATAAATATATATCAATGAAAGACTAATTCTAGGTGAAGATATTTTTCAAGCTCAAGAGCTTTAGATATTATGTAGGTTGTAGGGCTAAAGGGGCAAAAGAATTACACCATTTGTCTCCTCCCTCTCAAGTTTTGTACCCTAGCATATCCAAACTTGTGTTAAGCTACTTAGCAGATTATTCACTTGACGCCCTCTCCACATTTTCTCGTCGTGGAGTGCCAAGATGTAAAGTGTCATCAAGTGTTTCCACCCTTAGTTTATATAACTTGCATCGGCTTTATGAGATCCACCCTTGGTCGGCAGACCATGGGATTATATAAAAAGGGATGTCTTAGAAGAGTCTAAGGAAATATTTAGTTCATAGTTGATGTTGATGAATGTAATGGTTCTGTGAGAGCTAAGAGCAAAGAATCTTGGTGTGGGAGAGAGGCTCTACAGCTGTGTGCGTAGAGGCTTAGGGTTGAAGTCCATAGGTGAGGGCGTAGACCCTTGTAGCTATGTGAACAGGGTAGTTATAGTGTGTAAAGGAGATGTGAACATCAATAAAAAGAATTATTTTGGAATTACTTATGTATGAACTATTTTACTTCTATTATGAATGCATTCGATTATGTTATGTTGAATACTAGGTTTATGATTTAATATTGTATTGATGTGTGAATCTATGTGTTTTACTTTGTTATATGAATGCAAGTAAGAATATTTTTTTTTGCAAAGATAATTGTAATGCATGGGGAAGTTATCCACTACTTAAGCTAGTTTGGGTAGATACAATAGTAAGAGTAATTATAGAGGTGTATAAGTGTCCAACTTGCCTATTTAGGGTAAGCGAAGGACGATCGCAGACCTTCACGAAGGTCTTCAAGCCGAATAAGAAAAGTATATCGATAAGCCCTAAACATCTTATCCATCTGTGTGAAGAAAGGATTAGGGTGTAAAACGACATCACTACCATCTCAAGGTGTGGAAACTTGGATTTTTAATCCCCCGATACTACTTCGGGTGAGACTTCAGTCCATGCTCCATGGATTGATGTCGAAAGGGCAAGTAGTGTACGAATTTTCTTGGCTAATTAATGTCGATCCTAGGTGAGGGCCCATCAAGCAAAAAAATGGTTACTTTGTTAGGACCAAGATCTACATAAAGAGATGTGTGATGTTGTGTCACTCGAATCCAACTAAGAAAGAGATCGAAAACTAGTTGGATAAAAATATCCATGAATCTACGATTAACGAAAGTACACTAGTTGGATAGATATTTGTACACAGAGATACACGACATCTTCTTTTGTTCCTTCTCGGTTGAGTTATACGAGTGGATCGCAATATTGGCAGACGACCAAGGAAGATGGAGGCTTGACGGTCTAATAGTCTAGACACCAGAGTTAGTGTAGACATTAGAAGCCTCTAAAGGTAAGATCACATGCGTTGTTGGTCATTGGATCAATCGTATCATAGGAGGATGTGTGATAGAGTTTGCGGTCAATACCTTGGTTAGTTATATCAAAGCAAAGCGCCACTTATTCAAGCGGCCACGAGGTAAGTATTTAAAGTCTTTAATTACTTGGATTAACATGCTTTTGTTTGAAAAGTGGGTTATGCATCTACATCGACGTTTGGGGCTACTAGGAGTGGAAAGACCTTCAGAAATAAAGGGAAAGCATGCCTTGAATATAGTCTGCTAATTGAACCTCCCCTGAGTTATAATGAGGAAGCAACACAGGCTTCTCCATAGAGTGTTGTTCAATTGATAAAGCAAGTTTCCCGTGAATAACCCATCCACCCACACCACCTCTAGCTTCACCTCTGCCACATACACCTTTCCCTACACCATCGCCACCTAAGCCACCGTTCAGTATGGTGAACTTAGTAAAGCTACCTGTGTTGAAAGGCTTGGAAAATAAGGATCCCGACCAACTTTGGTTTGTTGCAAAGTCTATATGGGAAGCTAAGGGTATCACAAATGATAAAATGAAGAAAGCAACACTCGTTACTGTCTTGCAGGAGCACACGGTAACATGGTACATTAAGTACTACACTAATAACCTGATATCTATGTTGGCATATATCCAAACCGCACTAAATAAATAATTCAGTAGACCTAAGTCTGGATTGCAATCAATTTTGGGATTCAAAGAGATCACGATGAAGCCTCACGAGACACCCTTTGATATGGATCAGAGATTGAAGTGTACAATACATGAAGCTAACATGAATCTGACAAATGGGAAACACCGCGAATGGTTTTTGGCCTCACTCCTACCTCATCTCAAGTTTGCGATATCACAAAAAAAGATTGGGACCCAGACGGAAGCCCTGGAAATTGCGATGAGATTACATGAGACACTGATACAAGATGTTAATCTAGAGGTTCAATAGGTTCATGCACAATTGTAGAACCATTACCTAGAGATGTAGACTCCGAAGAAAGATAAAACAAATAGGCTAGAGGTGTGTGAAGAAGTTTGGTGCCTGAAGTGAAAAAGTGAGGCGCATGACATAGATCACTATCCAATCTTTGAAAATTATGTTCCATGAGGGGAACCAATTCCTCTGAGGCTTGAAGATCCAACAGGACCATGTACAGGGCTTGCGCTATGGTGTGCTCACTTCCAGGTAGTTGGAAAACATGGTTAAAACAATTACCATTTGCTATAGAAATTTGTGCACACACCACAATAGCTCTTTTGCAACTTCTGCCAATCAGTGGGTCATGGTGAGTGCAATTGTTGTAGTTACGAGTTAATGATGGATAGAACGTCTGCATATAAGGTGCATACACAAACCCAGCCTTCGGACCAAGGTGCTTGAGGAGCATGAGGTGAATATCAGGGGCACAGATGAGGCGGAGGTGGAGGAGTACCTCGTAGAGGTAGGGGACAAGTCATTTGTTACAACTATGAAGGGTCAAGACACTACAAACAAGACTTCCCGAATCCTACATGTATGTCATGTTGATATTGTATTTAGTTTGACCATACAACTAAAGATGGCCCGGTATTGCTAACTAAGATACGTGAAAATGGGGTGCGGCCTTTGCAGTTGACTCAGAACCTCCAGATGATGAGGGATGAGACTTACAAATAGTATCCCAAGGTGAATATTGTGCTGCGAAGTGGGATGAGGACTGGTGAATATAAGGAGAAGTAGCCTAAAGAAAGTGAATGGGTCTGCAAAGCTATAGAAAGGGACATCAAATTTGATTTGAACCGCGCACAGAAAACATTTATGGAAGAAAAGAAAATCTTCGTTGAGGCCTCTACCTCAAGAATCTAGGACAAGCTAGCTGAAGAAATGGACCATTCAATTCTTACTACCTTCATGGAGACCTATATGAAGCTGTTGTGTGATAGCAAAGCTGTGAAAGGAATACAGGAACTGATAAATAAGTGTTATGGGAAAGAAAACGCTTGTGATGGACAATGTGTAGTCAAGAAGATTAGTAAGCATAAGGCAAGAATGCTTCATGAAATGAGGGTCACTGCACTGATAGGAGAATATGAGATGGATCAAGTAATTTTGGATCTGGGGTCATATGCGAGTGTCTTACCTAAACAAACCTTGGAGAGGATGGGGAGACCTACACTACAACGGTCTCCAATTTAGTTAAGAATGGAAAATCAACAGAAAATCATCCCCATAGGATGATTATAGCTAGTGATAGTTGATATTGAAGGCATGAACACATTGGCTGACTTCGAAGTGATAGAGATTGTGGATGACAACAATCCCTACCCTTTGCTCGTTTGGATCGATTGGGCCACTGACATGAATGGGGTAATCAATTTGAAGAAGCAGAAGATGATATTTTTGAATAAATCACTCTACATAGTAGTTCCCTTGCACCCTGCAAAAGGACCACTCTATACTGAACCGGTCCACAATTATGACAGTGATCATCGTCTAGACCAGATCTATAAGATAAGAGTGTGAGATGAGGATTGGGTGATGCCGACAGCAGATGAATGCATTTCTTGGGACCACAAAATTTCCTGCACATCAGATTGAGATGAGGAGTTGGAACACTGGCATAATCAATTGCATGAAGTATCTACTCTATGTTGTAATATGAAGACCATGTCGTTACGCTATGTATCATTGGAGGTGAGGAATTTGGCCTATTATGACGGTTTCACTAATGTTGATAACATTTTGGATGCACTCTAAAGGTAACTGTAAGAAAAGCATTGTTTCCAGGCCCTGGATTGGGTGTTGTGTGTTATAACTACGAGATGGTGGTCTACGCATAAGGACAGTTTTAATGATTGGTGCGTATATGAAAAGATGATGAGATTGTGATTTGGTCACCTACAAGTGCGGCTAAAAGACAATTGTGATGGAAGGGATGATCCACGCGATCACCTGGTGAAATGGAGTAAGGTTTATGGAGACGAGCCTGAGCTTGAATGGGTGCATTTGTTTTGTCATACTTTAGATGTAATACAATTGAACTAGTACTTAGAAATAGAGCTCTGCATTGGAATTGAAGAATGGGTTGTTTTGCGACAATGATTCTTGCTGATGTCTAGCTTTGAGAATGTGTTTGAGAGTATTAAGGAGGAATTATAGGAAGTTAAGGTAGTAATCTTCAGAGTACCACAGGATCCCTTGGACTTATTTCAACCGGATTGGACCACCTAGCTAAGCTACATAATGGAGTGCTACAATGTGACTATCGAAGAAGAGGATGAGAACCCAAGGAACATTATAATCCCAGAGATTAAAGGTCACCACGAAGTTGAAGGACCACAAATTGAAAATTGAGTTATCAGAGCACCGCTAAAAAAAAATAAAATTAACATTGGGATAGAGGTAGAGCCGAAGTTTGCAAAGATTGGGGACTACTAGGATGATGCAACAGTGGATAAGATTGGTAAATTGCTCTGTAAATAATAGGACTTGTTCCCTAATAAATTCTCAGACGTGAAGGGGATAATAGGGGACCTGGGAGTCATGAAAATTACATTGAAACCAGATGTGAAGACGATCAAGTAGAGGCCTTAACGTCTCAATCCAAAGTATAAAGAAAGGGTCCACTTAGAGTTGTATAAAATGCTTGTGGTGGGCATCATTGAACCAGTATAAGAGGCTCATTGGGTAATCCCAATGGTCGTTCAGCACAAGAAACAGAAAGTTGAAATAAGGATATGCATAGATCTCAGGACGTTGAAAGGCACCTCCGTACATGATCCATTTCCAACTTGATTCACTAACAAGGTGCTGGACAATGTAGGAGGACAAGAGGCATATTCGTTCATCGATGGGTTCTCGGGGTACCATCAGATCTAGATTGTGCTAGAGGATAGAAGTAAGATGACTTTCATGACTAAATGGGGATGCTTTCAGTATATGGTCATTCCGTTTGGACTAAAGAACGCATTGATGATCTTCTCACATGTAGTCATTGCGGTGTTTAAGGATTTTGTTCACAAGTTTTTGGAGGTATACTTCGATGATTGGATGGTGTTTTGGTTGGTAAAGTGCCACATAGCTATTCTATGCTTGATGTTGGATACATGCTGGAGGTACCAGATCGTGCTCAATTTGAACAAATGCTTGTTTTGTGTCCCTTTTGGGATCTTGCTGTGTTGTGTGGTATGCAAACAAGGATTGATGTTAGACCTTGCTAAGATTGTGATCATAATTAATTTGGAGGCACGAAGAAGTGTGAAATAGCTGCGTGCAATGTTGGGGCATAAAAGATACTACAGAAAGTTCATCAAAAGCTATGACCATATTACTGCGCCAATGGAAAAGCTGCTAAAGGAGGATGTTACGTTCGATTTGAATGAAGAGTGTCAACAAAGCTTTGACATGTTGAAGGAAAAGATAGTCACCACGTAGATCCTAGTCTTCCCACATTGGAAGAAGGAACTTCATGTGTATGTCAAAGCCTCATGTATTGCGCTCGGGGTAGTACTGACAGAAGCGGGTGAAGGAGAATTGGATCATCCTATAGCATTCACAAGTAGGATGTTTTCGAAAGTTGGGAAAAAATATTCAACAACAGGGCATGAAGGGTTGGCCATGGTGTACGCGCTCGAGAAGTCCATACACTACTTGCTAGGTGGACACTTTAAGATGTATACAAACCATTCTGCATTGAAGTACTTGGTGAACAAGCCTATGTTGGGTGGGAGGAGTGTGAGATGGTTGATGTTGTTTGAGGAATATGACTTCAAACTACCAAACCATCTATCGTGCATTGAAACAAGGGAGGAGCCTACTAATTTAGATGAAGGACTGCCTCACGCGTAGCTCTTTACAGTGCGTGTTGCAGATAATAAATTTGTGGATATCATACACTTCCACATGATGAGAACAGTGCTGGAAGGGTATACTAGTCAACAAAAGACGGAGCGAGTGGTGCACGCGATAAACTTTTCTGTCATTGCATGGAATTTATAAAAAATGGGCTCAGATGAAATTCTGTGATGTTATGTACCTGAATTTGAACGAAAGAACATCCTTGCTGAAGCTCATGGAGCAACCACAGGAGGATATTATGCAGGAAAAGAAATAGCACATAATATTTTATGTGCGGGGATATGGTGGCTAACGCTTCATAAGGATTCAAAGGCTTATTGTAAGACATGTGATGCATGTCACAGGATGGGTAGGTCATTGTGGAGGGATGGGATGCCTCTAAATCCACAGATGTCATTGCAGTTGTTTCAAAAGTGGGTGATTGATTGTTTAGGACCAATTCAGCCTCCACGAAAGAAGATGGGTGTGTGGTACATCATCACCACGACCGAATACTTGACTAGGTGAGTGAAGGCGCATCTTGTGAAGGATTGTATAGGGGAAACAACAACAACGTTCATTTTTGAGTATGTATTGACTAGATTTTCTTGCCCAAAGATTTTGATGAGCCATCGTGGTACACATTTTCTCATTGAGACAATCAGTGCATTGATGAAGGAGTTTTAGGTTTATCATCAAAATGGTACACCATATCACCCATAGGCTAATGGGATGGTGGAAGAGTTTAATAAGATATTGGATAACATGGTGACGAAGGTCTGCAATGCATAAAGGAATGATTGGGATGTGCATGTACTCGCGGTGCTATGGGATTATAGGATGACTTGCAAAAAGTTGATTAGACAAATGCCTTTCTAGTTGGTTTATGGCATAGAGGTTGTGATGCCGCTGGAGTATATTATACCTAATCTACGCATAACAACATTTACAAGAACGGTAGATCATGGAGCCTTGAAGAAAAGCCTCATGCAGTTGATAGAGCTCGAAGAAGATAGATTTTTGGTTGGATTCCATTTGCAAGTTCAAAAGGAGCATGAAAAAGCATGGAAAAATCAACACATCAAACTACCCACCTTTAAGGTAAATGATTTAGAGTTATTATATGATGGCAAGTTGGATAAATTTCCAAGAGAAATTCGGATGCATTGGCTAGGGCCCTATGTAATCAAGGAGATTACCGATCGTGCAGCACTTTAGTTGGTGAAGTTGAATGGAGAGCCATTTTCAAGGAAGGTGAATGGAAGTTGATTGAAGCCATACACTAGGGATCTGGCTAGATTACTATATGGAGGAGGTAGAGTCTTAGCATTCTAAGCAGCTGAAAGGAGGCACAAGAATATAAAATACACTGCCTTAGTTTTAAAGTTACACAACTAGGGAACTGCACAGAAGGGAGAAATTTCATGGTATTGGTGGAAGCATGAAAAGAGTTGGGGTATAGAAGGAGAAACCACATAGGGAAACTAGAAAGTGACTGTTAAGGTCACTAATCATGTGTTAATAGTGGGAAAATGGCTATGTGGAGTGGGGGCAACATTTAAGTCAGAATTTAAGAGCAAGATTTGTGAAAATTTGTTGCCAATCTAGCATTTATTTGTAGATTTTGGGTGGAACAGTCAGATTCAAATTCGAAATTTCCTATAAATTATAGATGGCCACCCAACGAAAAACACTTTGCATTATGAGAATTGTGGTGTTGAGCTATGAAGCAGGCATGAACCTTGACTATTTTGAGGTTGTGGTGGCTAGTTCAGTATTTCACAAGCTACCCAAAGCAATCCACGAGCTTATTACTGGATTCATGTTGGCACCTATGGAAATCGCAAGTGTTCACAGATTGATGGCCTCTGAAGGAGATGCCCTGAAGGTTGTGAGTGTGGAAATGCCCGCAAAAGTGCGAAAATCATAGAGCTCACCTAGGTTGAGGCCTATGTTGCCCAAAGAGGGTCTGAGGATAAATAAGGATAAGCCAAAAGCACCATAGTCGGTGCATGTGTTGCCAAGGAAAAATTAGAAGAACGAAAAGCCCATGGCACAGGAGAAAGGCAAGGTGGTAGACTTATAATCTGAGGAGGGCACCAAAGATGTGGATATGGGCTCAGACGACATTAACATAGAGGGTGTAGACACTATCTCGAAGTTTCCCTAGTACATCCCTCCTTGCCAAGGAATGGCGAATGTCCTGAGGGACCTGGATGCGGGAAAATTTCTACTAAACACCCTGTTGCTACTAGACCAAATCATATTTGAAGGTTTGCACTTAGTGCACATTCCTAGTCTTAAGTTGGAGGATTGGGACTTCGTGGAAACAAAGCGATGCTCCCACATGGCGATTGATACCATTATGAATCATGTGTTTTATAAGGATTCTAGTGTGACTATGTTGGTGCCGCGACAATGGATAAAGGGGGTGGACAAGGCAAGATTGTTAAACCTAGTATGGGCGCTGCATTACCACCGCATGGCCATAACAATGATGCTGATCAAATAATTGCTATGCTTAGTGCACAATGGGTGCCTATAGTTGGGAGAACCGATACCCGTGATAGATATGTTGATCCACAGGGTCACGTTGTTACCACATTCAGGGTTGAATCTAGCCATGGAATTTGGAAGAAAGACGGGTGAGCACAACCTCACCATAAGAATGAAGGACAAATTCAAGCTCACCAAGAAACCATTTGAGTACTTAATTTCCAGCATAATCGACACTGTGGTTAAGGCTGATGCCCAGATTTTGGCTAGGAGAATAATGAGGAAGTGTCGTGCTATTCAAGTACCAGCACTTGTTGTGTCGTTAGTGGCCCAATGCATGGGGGGCATACAATTTAATTCAGTGCACTGCCTCTGAGGTGAGTACCTCACAAACTACAGAGAAGCACAAGTTGAGAGTAAGACCTTCCATTATGCGTGGCTCCTACTCTCAAGCAACAAATGTTTCTTCATTGTGGACCACTAAGGACACCGCGAGCATCAAGGAAGCTAAAATATTTCAGGTGTTGATAGAGGCATGCATCCATGCCACGTTTAGCTGCAAGCCGAGGATATCCCAACTTTCTTTGAGCTGTTATCAGGATATGTGTAATTCAAAGTGAATTTCCATGGTCTCCATCTAGGTGTGGAAGGACCTTGAGAAAAAATGGTATTAATCTTCCATACTAGGAAGCAGATGATGCAATCAGAGCAGTCATGGAGAGTTGGCCATCATAGTGGCACTTGAATTCTGACTTGTCAGCTATGTCTAGTAAGTCCAATGTGAAGCAAAAGAAAGAAAAGGCTTGGCTGAGGATGTAGCAGTCGACCAAGAGGAGGAAAAGGGAAGCTGAATAAAAAGCTAAGGAAAAACATGTTGCTAAGAAATAGGCAAAAAATGAGGAAGAAGAGGAAGAGAAAGAATCTCATAGAAGTCATAAGTCCCCTTCACTATAGACAGAGGAAGAAGAGTAGCAGTGAGGACTTGGAGGTGCAGACCAAGAGACTACTCCATTCCGGGTTAAGCACACTAGCAAGGATGAAAAAGTAGGTCCACGAAAGAAGTCCAAGGCTAGCAAATCGTCACTTGACCTGATTACTTTGACAAAATTGACATGAATTACATCGGGCACACAGTGAGAGACGTGACCATCGAGCTACTGCAGTAGTTCAAGCAACAACAAAAGCAATCATTGGTCACCATTCATACAGGTTTGTGCGAGTTACTCGATGGAGCATTAACTATGAGAGTGGAAGCTGACAAAGCCAATGTTAGTGCTCTCAAGAAGGTTGGGTTGAACTTGGTTGTGCTGCCAAGTGAAGCCCTTTACACCCTGCAAAATAGTGTGATCACAAAAATTTGGGCTAGAGAACAGCGTGTGCTAAATGTGACCAGCGAGCAGTGATTTGAAATTATATATTGTTATAGACAATTTTGGGCACTTCAACCCCAATCATAAATGTCCATAAACTGAGGGCTCCTAAGTCCCTAAAATTGTTGCTTCACAACCTAAAGGAACAAGGTCAGCTCATTACATCATCTCCCAGAAGTTCTCCACTGAAAACTGCTCATAAATGGTCAAAACTGGACTATACTGAAAGCTCAATGCAGAGGGTGAAATGAATATCACCTTCCCAGTGTACAAGGTGTGATGCATACTGAATTGCTCCTTTGTAGGGTGCGGTGGTCGAGAATGGACAAATGGAAGGGACAAAAATGCAAGGTGGAAGATCATGGAATCTTCCAGAAGCTTCCCCTCTAACACTTGCCTCTATATTTTCGACCAGGGATGAGCAAGAGATCATCATTCTCAAAGTGGAAGCAGGGACTATTAGACAGAGGACACTAATCAAGATCCCAGAATATGACTTACCTCTCTGTAATCATCTATATATGGATCCCTCATCACAGAGATCCAGAGGCTGGAATTTTCTATCTTATAGGGAAGTGCTATTGGTTTTCTGGTGTACATTCATAGTGTTGGGTGATATAAGCTTTGCTTGAGGTGAAGAAGGGCTTCCTAGCTGGAGGATGATGCTGGGTTAGAACATATGGCTGCAATCCTCTTACTACTTTTCATCTTAATAAAGCTATTATTGTTTTCTTCCATATTCTTCTGTACTTGTTTATATATGCATTTATATGGTTAACACACATCTGATCGTGAGTTATTTATGAATAAAGATCTTTGCTTCTTCGATAGTAGTGTGTTATTGTGATTCCACAGGTTCTTTTTGAAGTTGGGAAGATGAAGAAGAGGCGGCGAAGCTCTATCAAGAAGAAGAGGAAATCAAGTGCAAGACTCAGATTGGTCTCCTTGGTTCTCCTCTTGTCTATTTTCATAAAAGAAAACAATAGTAGACTTTAATTGTTTGTTTCTAAGATAGCCACCCATCCTAGTGGGAATAGTAGCATCAGAGTGGACCCTATTCCCTGTAACAAAATGGAAACTCCACTGGGGAGTGACTAGATTACTTGTTAGCCTATCTATCCTTGTTTCTTTTATAAACTTACAGACGGATCCTAAAGACAAGCCAGCTAGCATTCAAACTGCATTTGTTATACAAATGCAAAGTAGATCAATGTTGCTTCAGTCTATCTGTGGGTTTAGTTTATGAATTAAACAATACATCTGCAATCAATCTAATTTCCCTAAGTGGTGGCTCTAGTAACCTCTTTAGATCACCCATGTGTTTTACATACACTAAACATTACTTACTCGGCCTAAACACCTGAACTAAATTGCAAAATATGAGTGAAAACATGCTTAAAGTCTTGCACTGCTATCATCGTACCCTGCCTTCAAAGCAGTCTGTATGCATCGCACATCCCGAGTGCAGTAGGTGCGCTGCATACTAGTTTCACTGTGTAACATGTGCGATGGTCAAGGAGGGTTAACTTCACCCTCAGACTATGGTTTTTTCTCACTGTTTTCAGTCCTATTCAGGAGTTTCGTTGTCTATAGTCAGTTTGTTTCTGTGAAAACTCCCTTCTCTTGCATTATTCCACCTCCTGAAAGCAAAGAACTGTAAGTTTTTTTATGTATTGTTCGTCATTTTCAGTTCTCTTTTGCAAAAAAGTAGCATAGTCGAAATGTTGCCTCTAGATCTGAAAGTGTTGTAGCTATCGTTTTCAGTTTTGGAAAACAATCCCATTGTTCTTGATAGTCGATTATACAGTTACTATTGCATAGAATTTGAGTTAGTAGTTTTAAAGTGTTGAAAAGAAATTTTCATTTCAAAATCACAAAGTGTCTCTCCTGCTTTCACTTCATTTTGAAAAAAAAATTGTTGAGTACTATCACTTTAAAAGTAATTCAAATTTTCACATAGATTTCTTAACATCATTCATACATTAGGAAGGCTGAAAACAAATACATGCATGTGCATTTGCATTTCGACATAGTGGTTTGATTTCGAACTATGCATTTAGTGTGTGATCTGTGCTCTGTGAAGAAAAGTCTTTCCTTAGTAGCTAGGATTTTCATTGCCGAAAGAAGATTAAACATTTGTTTATCATCTTAGACTGAATTTTAGGAATTATATACACATCACGAAGTGAACCTGAAAGGCAAATTGTTAAGCAAGATTAACTTAAAATAAATTCAATGAATCTAACAACGCTTTGGAACTTAACGCACAACATCTAGAGGTCTAGGCTAGAGACGTATTCCGGTGTCGTAAATCCTGGTAACTATTGTTTTTAGTGTTGGTTGGGTGATTCCTCCACTCTGAGACGGCAAGTGCTAGTATGGACTTGTTCTCTCATGTACCGTCGAGTATATATTGGGAGACCACAATAGGTTGCATCCTTTATCCTTAGGAAGTCGTGCATGTCACCCTATCGATCGCAACAAACTTAACACAACATTCGGGAAGATTGACTACCATACCGTAAAAATTATTCTATAGTTTTGTCATTGGTTTGGTAATCCTCTCTCCCTAGATCTCCAGAGAAGTCCATTTTTCTCCTTTTCAGACTCCTTAAAGGAAAAGCTCCTCTGAGCACTTGTCACTTCAGGCCCAATAAAAATCGAAGGCGACTAGAGTCATCTTTTTTTTTTTTCTCGACTCTTTAAAATTGAAAAAAAAAAGTTGTGTCAAAGCATCTAAAATTTATTTTAATCAAAGTAACTTCAAAAATTCCCTCGTTGGTCTTTAGGTTGAGAAAATGGAGTCTACCAACCAAGGATTTCCCCTTGGAGGAAATCCTAGTCCCTTCTCCTCTTGGGGAGATGTTGGTGCACCCCATATAGCCACTTTGTCACTTCCAGGATTGACAATTGGTTTGCCTGTCTGGCTCTTCTCTACCTCTATCATTCAGAATCCCGTAATTCCTGAACAGTTGAATCAGCAACTAGATAACACTAGAGTTGCCTCCCAACCTTCTACTTCGTCTGATTCTCCCTCTCCTCCTTCCTCTTCGCTTGATAAAGCCAATAAAGATAAAAATCAACTAACTGAGAAGAAGAAGAAGCAGAAAGAGAAAAAGGAAAAGAAGAAAAAGGAAACAAAATCAAAAGGGAGAAACCAATTGTCATCTAGTGAAAATCCTCACACCACACCGTCGAAACCTAAATCTCCTTGTGTCATTTGCAATGGAGACCACTATCACAGAGATTGTCCCTGTATCCCTCGAATCTTAAGGAACTGGTCTCGTCATTTGCACAATCTGGTGACGTCAACCTTTGATGAACATGTTGAATGATCACCATCAGCTAGTGAAAGTGAAGCACATGGACAGAAAAGGAATCCCAAATTTCCTTGTAAGTTGTGTGAAGGCAATCATGCCATCCACTATTGTCCCTTCCTTGATGAGGCTAAAAGTATTTTGGATGATCGTCCGGTTTCACTGCTACAACTTCCTCCTAGATATAAAAAGCTCTTGCCAAGTCCTCTAGTGGTTGAAAATTTGACTGGCCCATGATTGTGGTCGGCCAAAGCGTCTATCATTGAAAATGAACCCTCTGAATCCATACCATACAAAAGTCAAATGGTCTAGACGGCAGTTGACCCAGTCTTTCCTTCAGAGTTATCATCTTCGAATGATACCGTCACTGAAGAGAAAGAGAACAACACCATTCAAATTCTTTTCATCAACACAGACTCCGATGAACTTGGGGGCAGTCCTCCCATTCCTTTATCACAAGAAGGAAGTTCATGAGAGTCATATTCGGCCGTCTATTCGGTCCCACCACCAAGAAACCTAGTCGTTTCCTTTGACAAGAATCTACTAGGCAGACCCCATTTACCAGCCACTGTACCATTCAGAATCATTGTACAAGCTTATAGAATGGTCATGGCTGGTAATATCATCGATGAAGGGGATTCTGTGAGTATCATTTCCTCAACTGCTTGGAAAGCGCTTGGTTCGCCATCGCTTTTGCCTGAAATGAGAAATATGACAGGCTTCGACAAAGGAACCAGTCAAACTTTAGGGATCCTTCCAAATGTGCCTATTACTTTGAGAAGGAAAACCATTCACGTGAATGTGATGGTAGTTCAAGGACCCTTGGATTATAATCTACTCCTTGGGTGTGACTATATTTATTACACGAGAGTCGTCGTCTCCTCACTCTTTAGAGTAATGTGTTTTCCACACGAAGGCAGAATGGTCAAGCTCGTGGACCAAATGTCAGTCCCTGGTTCACACATCATAAATAGTCAAATGCCATCCATAAATGGTCTTTTCACACAAGGAATGTCTCATTGATCTCCAGTCCGTCCACCAGATGAGCGTGAGTGATTCAAGAGGACGTGACTGAAACCCAGGGGGGCATGCACCCTGGTCTGTTTTGGCAAGAAAACCTTGGGTATAGAGTAGATTTCCGCGAGGGATATATGACTAGTCTCACGAACTCGTCCTCACAGGAAAATGGGATCAGGCTGGAATAATATACCTTAGTTAAAGTTATGTGAGTGGAGTATCTCTACACCACTCCACTTTGTCTATTTTGGTAGACATCACCATGGAAGCTTTCTATCTGCTACATGGATGGACCTTTCATGGTAACCTAGGAATTTTTCCCTATACCTGGGGGCATGCAAACCTTTCCGCATGCACGCGAAGACTGACTATTTATTTTTAAAATTTGTAGGACCTCTAACCCCTTAAACCTGTAAGGTTAGTCGTTTCCTAACTTGCATAAAGTGAGGATCCATGGCAAAGCTTGAGAGATGTAAGCCACTTCAAAATAGCATCTCGAATGAGACATTCTTATCATACGACTGGTGAGAAATTTTACCGCAGGGTTCAAGCTCGTTAAAAAATAAACCCTCCGCGAGCATTTTTAGCGCATAGTCCAAGCTCGTTAAAAAATAAACATAAGTCATGAGCAAATGTTTCCCCAACATTTAAGCTCACTAAAAAATGAACCAGTAAATAACCATTGTGAATGCCTTATCGCCAACTTTTGAGCCTTGGTCGTGTTCTCGCCATCACCTCCACTCTGTGTTTAGAAGATCATTCAGACCCATATGATTGTTTACGCCTTCGAGGAACATCTGCGAAGAGTGATTCTATTAGCCATCCTTGTGACACTGCCGTGATTGGAAAATTCCAAATCTTA
>APFE030242230.1:0-10325 GCA_000404065.3 Pinus taeda
TTTATATAAATAGTATCGAACTCTCTTGAAAAAATCATATATAACTCAATGTTTATACTTAATGTCGAAAACTGTTTTTAAAATCAATAAATAAAATTCTATAAATCCTTTAAAAAATAAAATAAACAAAAAACACAATTACCATAGACAAATTTTCGAAACCCCCATCAAATTCTGGAAACCCCACATATAAGTAAAATACAAACCAACGAAGTTTAGAATATTCCCCGCTGAATCGCCGTTCCATTCATTATTCCGAAATAATCGAGAGGGAAGTGGAAGAGCCCCACACCCGGTACGTTGTATGCCTTTGTGCTCGTAATTGGGTTAGCCTAGTGCTTTTTTTTCCACGGGGAAAGCACCAATCAATTTCTGATGTCACCATATCACATCTATAGAGAGAAAAAGGAAACTAGAAACGGGTATTATGTGATAGGGCCATCCTTTTCCTTTTCTCGGGTATGTGGTGGCAGGTTACTCAGCGGGTATGCTAACAAACCTAAGGGAATGCATTAATGCAGGCGGTATAGAAAGGAACAGAATCTCTATTTTTCTATCTTATTGAATCCCATCAAGAGTCAACTTCCTAGGGCGCGCAGGGATCTCACTCTTATTACCGTAACAACCCAGAGATTAGCCCTCGTTACCCGTGACGAGAGACCTCGTATTCCTCACCCCGAACCCTAGATATTGAGCCCCTTACTCCATCGTTACCTCGTTAATAGAATATT
The DNA here is from genome assembly GCA_000404065.3 of Pinus taeda. NCBI lineage: Eukaryota > Viridiplantae > Streptophyta > Pinopsida > Pinales > Pinaceae > Pinus > Pinus taeda. The sequence goes on from APFE030242230.1 coordinate 732, forward strand.
ATAATAACGATGGAATATCATCAGCGATATTATATAATAATATTATTATTATAATCTCGCATATTATATGGCTTGATGTGTTCTCAAATGGAATTACAAATATCTTCCTGGTCATTTGACCAAATCAGGTTAGGTTAGGGTGGCCGAAACGCAAGATTAACAAAACAGCACTATGCGTGCTGCTGTTCTTTAATGTATTGGTACATTAAGACAATGTACCCGTAGCGCTCTGTAGCTATTCAGGTTTTGCTGTTATTTCTGTTTATATTTCAGAAGCAAATTTAATTGGTTGGGGCGAAGAATAATTGTAATTGAGTGTGAGGACAGACGAATCTTGATGAGGAAGTATTCAGACTTTTCATATGTGTTGAACAAGAAAAGTATCAATAAGTGCTTTCCAAAATTGTAGAAAATAACTATAAACAAGTGCTCAACATTTCAAACATTTGCAGTGTTCATCATTTCAAATTATCCATAAACAAAAATGCATAATGCATAGTTGCAAGAAAAGATTATAAACCATACTTTAAAACAAGGCTCGAACAACAGGCATGGCTTCAAATGGGAAAATTTTTTTATCCATAAACGATATCGTTTATCCATATTTGTGGAAAAAAAATTATAAACAAGACTTTAAAACAAAATCATCCATAAACGATATCCATAGTTGGGAAAGAAATTATGAAGAAGACTTTAAAACAAGGCTCGAAAAAGAACCATGACTAAAGAGTGTAAAGATAAATCGAATCGACAGAAATGGCATCCTTACCTCTAGTGTGATTAGAACTAGAAATGTGAAGTTTTAGGTGCAATGAGCGTGGCCCGGAGGGTGGATCGAACACATAACCTTGAGATATTCAAGGTGACGATCAGCTTTCCAGTGACACTCTCCCAACAAAGCTATCTTCCTTAACTCTGAAAAAGATACAACGGCAACAACATTGGTGTTACCAATGGAAACACCATCGTCACGTTGTTACCACTCATTTTCTCTAATCTTCGAACATCCTCGTGCTAACTTTTATTTTCTCTAATCATCCAACATCCTCGTACAATATAATAAGAAATCTTATCTTGAAACAATTGGGCATGACCATAGTTTCCGTCATTCATGACCAACAGTGGTTGGAATCTCTAATCTTCACATATTGTCGAGGAGAAATTGCCATTGCGAAATCGGCCCAAGGAAAAAAAAAAATTCCCATCGCTCGAATCCATCTATCAGCGCTTAACCAAATACAACCGTTGAATTTAAGATTCTTGATTGCCAAGGAGAGATTGCGATTGCGAAACCCGCGTTGAAGAATGAAGGAAACCGCTATGGAAAAAGACCATGGCTCGAATCCCTCTATTAACTAAATTTAACTGAAGCAAAAAAGCAAAAAGTTAACTAAATTTGAGAAGCCGAATATTAATTCCATTGTGGAAAGCTCCACCATCAAAAGAATCGCCCGAATCCCTCTATTAACTAAATTTAACTAAAGGAAAAAAGGCAAAAAAATTAACTAAATTGTAGAAGCCGAATATTAATTCCATTGTTTCCATTGTTGAAAGTCCCATCCACAAAAGAAAAGTTAACGGTTAAATTTGAAAAAAAAGCGAACCAATAAATTATCCCTTTTTATAAAAAGTAAAAGAAACAACCCGTTAATATCTTTTGAAGTAAAAGGTTGGCAATTTCAAAAACCGAATGGTTAATGCCAAACTAAGATATTAGAAGTTAGAAGTTAAATGTTAAATATTAGAAGTTAAATGTTAAAGGAAACCATTAATTGCTTTTAAGTAAAAGTTTGGCAGTTTCAAAGTTAGAAAGACCAAACAGTTACTTGGTTTTTTTATATGAAAGATAGAATTTCAAAATTAAAAAGGTAAGGGTGAAATTTAAAAAAATGATGTGTAAATTGTTTTTTTTTAAATTGTTTGGAAAATAGGCAAAGTTAATGAATTCATAGAATTATCAACATGCAAGGAAAGTTAGTACAATTTATTTTCTTAAATAATAAAATTGTCAAAATATAATTTGATGTTTGATAACAAAAATCTTTATTAGAATTCATATGGTTTAATAACATTTGCCACTACTAAAATAATTGTTTTTATTAATAAATAAAGTTATATGAACTAATCATTATTTATATTAGTATTTAAGAAATATTTAGTTTATATTTTTTTTAAGGAATTTGAAATGAGAAATAATAGAAACAAAATATTTACTTCAAAATTTCAGATAATCTAATTTTTCAATATTTCCAAGAGCTTTGGAAAACTCTAGTAGCCTCCAAAACCCCAGCTACTAAATCATTAAGGGTTTTTTAAAATACAACTAATAAGTTATTGGATTAAAACAATGAGGACAATTATAAGGAAACACCAATTGGGTTTCCCAAAAATATTTTGATTTGAGAAAATATATATTTTAAGAAACGTGCGAACAAAGGTGTTCTACATGTGGTTTACGCTCAAACTCTTTTTTAAAATGTTCTGGATCACAAAAACCTCAATTCAACAAAATATATATTAATATATGTATTTATAAATTCCCTAATTATAATGATTATTAGATACTTCTATATATTGCACTATATGTTAACCTCCACAAATTGTTTCCCTTATTTAAAGTAACATTTGACCACTATGTCAACTATAATATCTTATACAATATGTTTTCCTTATCCAAAAACCATTATGAATGTCACATCATTGATATGACACATACCGCTAATTTATTATGATCATTGATACTCTTAGAGAAATACAAACTCTTCCATAATGCAACATCTAACCACTATTCCCATAAGAAAAAATGACATTGATCACTTGATTATTCTCAAGGGACTAACTCTAAAATTAATAAACCATATTGCATTATGATCTTTAACACAATGAATTCTAAAACTATGACCCATAATATGCTTCAAGATCAAGACATTGCAACTCTTGAAATGTTACAACACACATCAATTTTAATATCGAACACATTAACTATAACATTAAAACTATAGCTTTTATGTATTTAAAGTGGCCTAACATAGTGAAGATAAATATGAATAAACTATAATTCCAAATTCAATCCCATAAGAAAGGAATATAAGAAATGTTGAGAATTTTGGAGATAATATTTTTATTACTGATATTGACCCACAAAACACTTTTGGTGAGTCAAGATCATTAGAGTCAACATATGGTAATGAGCTTGACTAATACTTATATTTCACCAATTACATAATACAATAATGGTGTACATTTTTGTGGACCATTTAAGGTCTTAATTTTAGTGTCTTAAGTTCATTTAAGCTATTGTTTCTTTACAATTTAGTTTTATAAATAATTATATTTTTTTGTATTCTATCCTTCCATGCACTAAAATAAACCAAATTTAGATAAGTTTTTCTAAATTTACTTTTATTTATTTCAAAATTATAAAATTTCTAAATGTATAAATTGTGTATTTTGTATATGGTTTTCTCTTATTTTCAATATTATATGCAATATGAATAATAAATATTTTCTATTTGATTTCTATTTATTCATATTTATATTCTTGGGTTAAATATATATTGTTAAATTAATCTTTTGATATCTCACTTTTTTTTCTTATTTCTAATTCTTTCCTAGTGAACATTAAATTAAATGTTCAATTTTGAGCCAAATATAAGATGAAGGGTTGTTGTTTTGCTACTTTAGTTTATTTCAATTATTATAGATATTTATTCTAATCACATTATATAAAATGTGTATGCAATCTCATTTCTTTATTTAGCAATGACATTCAAAGAAAACAAAACACAACAAAATGGCAAGATAGTATAAATATTACTTCATTAATTTTGTTAGATTCAGTAATACTGTTATGTTTTTTGTTATTTTTTGACAATTCTATAGCACAATGTGAACAAATAATTTTTTAGATATGCATTATATCTATTATGCCATTCAAAATAAAATGTTAACATCAAAATAGGAATTGAGATTTTGATTTTCCAATTAATAAATATGTTAAACGAAACACATTAAAATAAACCTCCATTCAAAAGGACATGCTACCATTGTCATTTTGCATGAATAGGGAGAGTCTCTAACATTAACTCACTATGCTAGAAGAAATTGGTCAAGTGATCATGATGACAAAATCTACAACTGGGAAAAACACATTGGTGACATGTTGAATATGAATTCCTATGGATGTAAAAGTTCAAATAACTCCATTTCATTCCTCTTTATAGTAATTTGGCTAGCCATGAAGAAAAATTCACAAGTTGGCCCCTATGAAATGTTTAGAAATCTTCCAACAGATAGGGGGTAGATCAACACATACACAAAATGTTTCCTCCGTGAAAGAGGTTCTGTATTAGGCTACAATTGACCAAATATTTATAGAATCAATTAATAATCTAACATAATATTCCTAGTTCCACCATAAGCTTGAGAAGAACAAAGGGACATACTTTTACTCCTTGTATATGTTGAACAACTAGAAGAAAGGGAAGAATAATTTTACACGGAAATCTACATTTGACCTCTCAATACCTGTGACATAATATCCTAAGAATTTTATCTTGTACGGTTATACAATAGATTTTGTGAATTTGTGTAGCTATTATCTCTTTATTTAGAGATGGTTACAACCATTCTAGCCAATTTGTGTTCTACAATATGGTCTGATTTTATTTATTAATAGAAGTTGACTTTTCACCATATTATTATAATCTCTAGCATACTTATTAAGCCGAGAGACTCATTCTACAAACTAATATGAGGGATCCGTCCCTTAAATTGACATGTTCCCCTATAAAATAAACTAAACTATTCCCTAAATAAAAAAATAATGTCGACTATAATAAAATAAAATGAATATATTGTAAAGTAATTACAACTGAAAAAACTATCCCTCAAATTGACATGGGCCCCTATAAAATAAAAATAAACTATGCTCTAAATAGAAAAATAATGTCCGTTATAATATAGTAAAACAAATATGTTGTAAAGTAATTAAAAGTAAAAAAAAGTGTGACTAAGATGTTTAAACTTTTACTTTTCAAAAAATTTGACAAAGAGATTTAAGTAAACTATTTTTTCAAAAACATTTCAACATGTTATTTAACTAAAATATTTGAAGACCTACGTTAAATAATTTATGCATGATATCGAATTCATATATATCTATATATAGAAAAAAATTGATAAAACAAAATATTTTAATACTTGGCATATACTTAAAAATTTATTAATAATTAAAAAACCATTTTAATTTGCACTGAGAAAATGTCTCATTGTACATGTCAAACATTTTAATGTAAACTATGTATATATTATATATCATTTAAAAAAAAATGTATATATCATGAAAAGAATTAAGTTTTTAATTTTAAATCCTATATATATACTTTATATAGATTTCAAAAATACAATTTAAAAAATAAGAAACTTCACATTGTATTTTGCAATCTAAAGAAGTATTTGATCTCTCTCCGCTCATGTTAGATCCATACTTAAAATAGATATTTTTAGTGTGCTGTTAGATCCATACTTAAGATAGAGATTTTTAATGTGCTTTAGTTACTTTCCTATATTTTATTTCATTCCTTGTATATCTTGGGTCATCCTATCTATCGAACCCTCCATTCACATTCACATTTCCATTCACTTGTTGAGCAAGTATGCTAGTTTAATTGTCCTAAGGTCAAGCAAAGCAACATAGTGAATTTGAATTTGTCATTCTTTTACTTAGTCTATTTCAATGTTATTTGATTCTCTCATTTTTTCATGCAAATTACTAATATAGTATTATGTCATAACTTGATGTTTCGCTCGTGCTTAAATCCTACAAGAAGTTCGCAATTTTTGTGTTTCTAGACATAATGTATACGTTAAAATTGTAGAAATATTCTATTGCTAAAGAAAAAATAGAGGATGAATGGACACTATTATTTGTGTTGATATGTGTGTTGGAAGCCAATAAAAGTTTGTAACTTGATGAAAGAATTATAAATATTGTTATTGTGAACCATTATCAATGAAATTAATTCTTAGATGGAAGTTAATTATTAGAAGGGTCAAAAACCCTCGATTAAAGTAGCACAATACATACTAGGTTGTATATAAAAGACCATGGATTAATCACTGTACGCAACATGTTATAACCAAAAACCTCAGATTGAACCAATATACAGCGAGTCATAGCCAAAAGGGAAAAAACCCACTGATTAAACCGAGAAAGAACACAATACACAGTAAGTTATGTCCAAGGGTTAAACTAATAAAGAAGAGTTTATATGGGAAAACCAGACACTAAATTAATCGGCAGGGACTAAAACCAAATTCAGAGCTACGAGAAGTCATTCAAAAATCCAGTGATGATTGAATGAAGCAATGATGGAAAAATTAAATCCAGTAGAAATTATTTATTTGGGAGGCCGATTGGAGCAATAAAGGAAAAATTAAATATAATAGAAATGATTAAGGAGGTAGCATAGGCTTAAATTCGATAAAAATGGTTAGGCATCATGTTTAAACTAATCCAAATAAGAGATAGATATAGGGCTATCTCTATGTACCTAGAATTGGGATTAGATTTTCAGCCAGACAATTGGGATCAGCAAGGTAGGCTTTGAACAACAGCAACGTCAACCACCTCTTTCATTCATTTCCCTGCAACGTCAACACTTCATTCATTCCCATAATTTAAAATGCACCAAACAAAAATACAAGATTATGAAATAGAATTAGTTCTCGTACCAGAGCAGAGATGAACATAATAAACACGGAAATGAAATTAAATAGAATTAGATTTGGTCCATACCATTTTATTTCCAAAGATAATTGATCTCTATTTACGCAAAGAACAAAGAACTATTAAACAACTCTACTGCGCTATTGAGAGTTCATACTTTTTGTTTTTTTTTTTAATTTCAATTCTCGCGCTTTTATCTCTCTCTTCTCTGTTTTGGAAAAGGATAGGATTTTTTTGGAAAAGGATGGGCTGATGTTTTTTTTGGGTTTTTTATTTTAATTTGGGCACTTTTCTCTTTTGATGCTTTTGATTTTTCTAAATTTATATTCGTGTGCTTTCTTTCTATTTTTAGAAAAGATGCGAAGTTCATGTTTTTTTCGTCCATGTTGGGCTAAGGCCTTTTTTGTTTTTTTTCTCTTTCAATTAATGATTTTCCGAAGGGAAATATCAAGCGCAAATCTTGCCAATAAGTCTTCCATTCATGTTTTGTTTTAATTTATTCCTGTTCATTACTCATTTTTTTATGGATTGGATTTGCAGTGTGTCAATTTCATTTTATTTTAAAATTTTATTTATTTTTGCAGAGATTGGTATTGAAAGGTTTAAATATCATAGAGTTTGACAAATATATTAGGTTATTTATTTTTAATTTTATGTAATAGTTGTTATATGAAATTTATTGGATATTAATATTATTTTTTATTTTAAATTGTGAAACAATATTTATATAAAATTTGCAAAACTATTTTTAATAAGTTTTAAAACTGCTAGTGAAATTGTATCTGTGCAAATCTTTAGAATGAGGAGCATGCTCTTTGATCTTCATATGAATATAGGAATTAATGTGGCCATATAAAGGAAATGTCTAGTAAACTCAAATGAACATCAAAACACACACCACCTCTTGATATATTTCACATAGCCAAGACAAATAAAAAAATCACGAACATCTCAAAACTCATTCATTTTCTTAAAGCATGCATTTCACCATGAACATTACATGTGCTTAAATAAATTAAAATCATATTGAATTAACTTGATTGCATGTTTCTATTTAATATTCATGCAAACTATTGTGGTACATATAATGCTATTAGGTTGACACTTTGCAAGATTGAGAAATTCTGATAGGTTGATACTTGCCAAGATCAAGGCATGATAGATTACAAATAATTTCAAACCTTCCACTATGTAGATTAATTACAATGTTTGGTAATTTCACACAATTTTCTACATAGTGTTATAAGTTACTTCAACATTTATCTGTCATCATTGACTACGTGTAACAAAAAATTCTATGCCATGACTACATATTTCCCTTACATGGCATAACCTGGAATCATTCTTGTGGAATTTTGTTATGTTGTCATCTTCAATAGTTAATGTGTTGCATTGAAGAATTATTATAAAATGAGTTAATGTGTTGCACTGAAGCTTTATGATAAAATTCTCTTCCTTTTTGTCTCAAAAAGAGCTCCATACTTGGTATATCCTTTGGGTTTTCTTTTTTTTAATCACTTCACCATCCATTTTGACATTGCGTTCAAGAGAAACTATTCCAATTTGTCACAACTACTTTTACCTACAAGGTATGGTAATCATACATATCTTTCTCTGTTGTCTTCACAATTAGTTGTTACCATCTTTAGATGCATCCTTTATTTTATTCTTTTATGTTATTTTTTATTATTGAGTGGTTTTCCTTAGTATTCCATGCTCTTCTTTAAAAACAGGAACAAAATATGCTTTTCTCTTAAAATAGAAGAAATGATTACATGCTTAGCCCTTCATATGGGAAACTCAAAACTAACTTAAAAAACCACCTTAGTATTTCTTACCTTATGGTACTTATTTTAATTTTTAGTTGTTTGAAATAGCGACAACACTAATAAAAAAACCCACCTTAGTATGTATTACCATATGGTACCTATTTTGATTCTTAGTAGTTTGAAATAGCCCAAAGTGTAGGAATTCTCAATAAAATATCCTTAACTGTATTTTAATATGAAAATAGATTTAATTTTTTTTTATTGGAATTGGAATTTGACAATGAAATTATATATTTTTGAAATTTTTAATACACATAAATTTAACTGTAATTTTGCAATGAAATTATATATTTTTGAAATTTTTAATACATAAATAAATTTAACGTTCTAAATTATATTTTTAAATAGAAAAAATTATGTTTAATCTTTTCAAATATAAGTATGTAGAAACAGTGTAGGAATTGGAATTTGGCACTAATATCATATATTTTTGAAATTCTAATACTCAAATAAATTTAACTTTTTAAATTATACTTTTAAATATAAAAATCTATTTTTAATATTTTCAAATCTAAAAATGTACAAAATATGAATTCGTGGAAAATTGTTAAAATTATTTTTTATATTTTTTGAAATAAAACAGGAAAATGTTGCGAGGTGTATTTATTTTTTATGATCACCACTCTTTAAACTTTGATATTGAAAATCATAAGTTCTGTTTTATTATAATTGTGACCAATTATTGAAATACATCTTAGTGAGCCAATACACTAGAAATACACCAATACATTAGACATACATCTTATGAGCGAAGGCATAGAGAGGGTATGGTTGTTTCTGTAATCTTCTGTTTCGGCCACGGTGACTTCATTTGTTCCGATGACCATTTGTTCCGATGACCCTAAGATTTTTGTAGTTCCATTTTGAGACCACATATGTCAGATTATAATATAATATCTTTTCTATTGGTGTTCGATCGTACTTAGTGGAGGTATTTTGATGTTTCGTTGTGTTTTGTGTTTGTATGTTATTTATATTTGTGGGTTTCTAGAATTTATGTCTATGGAAATTGAGTTTTTATTTTATTTTATTTTT
>APFE030242240.1:0-26551 GCA_000404065.3 Pinus taeda
TTGATAGGTGGAACAATTTCAACAATCCATTGCACAATCTAGCACATGCCTTAAACCCCAAATTTTGTGATGAGGAGCTTAGTGCTCAAAGCAATGGGAAAAGGAAGGCACCCTATAATGATAGAGAGGTGGCTAATGGGGTGAAAAAAACCCTTATGAAAATATTTCCATCTCATCTATACAAGGAGGTAAAGGAAGAATTTGCCAGTTTTGTTGCAGGATTAGATGATTATGCAGATATATCAGTTTTGGAGGAGAGAAGCACCATGAATCCAATTAGGTGGTGGATTTGTCATGGAGCAAATGATTTACATTTGCAAAACCTTGCCATTCGTGTTCTTTCACAAGTGGCAAGCTCTTCATCCGCAAAAAGGAATTGGAGCACCTATGGTTTTATTCATTCTTTGAAGCGCAATAGGTTGGGCTCACAAAAGGTAAAGGATCTTGTTTATGTGCACTCCAACCTTCGCCTTGCATCTCATAGGGGCCCAGAATAAAACAATGTTCCTTCTAAAGAATGGGATGTGAATGCAGAAAGTCTTGATTTGGATCTCTCTCTTGCTGCCCTAAATATTGAGGTCCAGCTTGGAAGTGGAATTGGCCCATCATCTTCTTCAGCACCACCATCCACTGTTGAGCATGCTTTTGCTTTTATTTTTGACAAGGATTATGATGATAAGGATTAGTCTTTTGTCTTATAGTTCTTGCAACCTCATAGTCTTTATTGTACTTGTAGCCTCATATATATAATAAAGGCTGATTTTGAGACTTGGATATATATTAAAGGTTGATTTTGGATATTCTGATATTTCTATTTTTATTATGTGATCATTCAGGAGTAAATGTGATGTAAATTTAATCGTAATGTTTAAACTTTAAATGTAATAAATTATAATGTATCATGTATGCTTTATGATCGCACATAACATTTCTTAAATATCATAAATTCTAATATATATGTATATAGATCGCGTTTCCCGATTTCCAAAATTTGGGCGGGTCAAGTTTCGTACCCGTGCCCATTTCGGAAACTCGTACACATTTCCCTGTTTTGTGCAACTTAGGTTTTAAATGAAAAAACAATATTTCCCCGTTTCATGCAACTTAGGTTCTAAATGAAAAAACAATATAATAACAAAACATTACATAATTGCAAAAAATAAAAAATCTTCAATATTTTAATTTTTTTTTTTTTCCAAAAAGATGTTACAACAAGGAAAATAACAAGGTTTTAGTTTGAGTTGATCTTTTTACTGGCTGCATTTTATTGAATTTGTTTCTCAGCCTTGCCTATGTTACAAGCTTGATTATAACATTTTCTTAAACTCTTGTAGTCATTAACCTCACCTCTTTAAAATGTGTGCAGGAAGCGAGATATCATTCTTTATAAATGGGATATGTCAAGGTGTTGCTTTCAAGGATATAAATGGTGGCAGATATTACCCTGCAGCTTCCTTTTACACCCTTCCAAATCAACCTAATTGTACAGTGCAGTTTAATTTTGGACCAGAATTTGATTGCTTTCCTGAGGACTTTGGCAATCGACCCCTGCCTAAGGCCATGTCTGAGGCTTCTTATTGTGGAATTGATAGACAAGCAGTCCACCATGGAGAACTTCTAGTTGAAAGTGGTCAATCTTCAGAAAAGAAAGTCTAACTTTTTTGATATATTGTTTTATTTTAGAACTTAGTATATGTTTTCTGTTGGTGTTGCTTACCTTTGCATAAAATCATGATCTGTGTGGTGCAGTGGTGGGAATTATTTTATAACATTCTAGATTTCATAATAATTAGTATGAAAAAGAATTCTGTTATGTTGAATGAAACCTTGCAAATGTCTCTCAGGTGAAAGTGGACAATCATGCAACTGATGTCCTTGCAATGGTTTGCATGGTGAATGTTACCAAGTAATTCATTTTGGAATTTTCAATAGGATGTTGAAAAAAGTGAAAATGCAGATTAGACATCCGACCCATGTTTAGAAATGTGTTTGGTGCATTTGTCTAGCTATAACTATTTAATCAAAGTGAATTAAGGGAAGGATTTATTTTTAGGTCAGGAATATGGATTAATTGTAAGAAAGTTTATTTATTTTGGGGCAAAGGACATTTTGAACGTGGCTTTGGTCAATTTCACTGTTCCATGCACTGAATTGACGATTACAATTATAGTTTTTCCCGCACATCATGTTCCTAATGTGCTTGACCATGATTTTTTCTTTCATCCTGACAAAGTCTAGTGTCTAGAATCTAAAACTGCTATGCAGATCTTGAATCTGTTTTGTTTGATTAATTGCGCTTTACATGCAGACTGTATCAGATAGCAGATGATTAGGGTCTCAACCAGGATTTGGAGCTCATTCTTATCTATGCTTGTAAGACAACAAAAGTACTCGCTTACAGTTGATGCTGTGCAGAGTGTTGTTGCATTATTATTCATATTTGAAGTACACCCATCTGTCATTGTTGAAGATTGTAGATACACGGTTTGCCTCTTCATTCATCATGTTGAAGAGATTGAGGGAGGTCAAGACCACTCTTGGGGCCATTGTTATTTCAAAGTTTTGGTCTTTTTGGAAAAAGGCAGATCAAGCAGCCTCAAAAAGAGTCAAGGACACAATGTTAGATGATGCTTGGTGGGAGAGGGTAGGTCTCACTATTAAGATCATGGACCCTATCATTGCTTTGCTACGATTTGCAGATACAGACAAACGCATCCTAGGAGATGTTTATGAGGGATGGGATTTCATAATTGAGTCTGCGAGGACCATTATTTTACAGAGTGAGTGCCCTAAGTATGAGAAATCATCAAAGATCTTCACCACCATACAGGATATTCTTGTCAGCAAATGGGATAAGAATTGCACACTTTTGCATTATTTGGCTCACTCATTGAATCCAAAATACTACAACCATGAGTGGCTAAATGGTGGACCTTCCCGCAAATGCCCTCTTCACATGGATGATGAAATTTCATAGGGGAGGAAGGATGCATTGAGGTAGATATTTCATGATAGAGCATCCCTTGATGAGATGGAGGATGCCTTTGCAGAGTTTTCCATTGGCATTGAGCGATTTACAAGCTATGATGTGATTAGAGACAAGGGGGCTAAGAAGCCCTATTCTTGGTGAGCAAATCATGGGGTAACAAACCCTCCTCTACAACAATTAGCAATGAGACCGCTCTCTCAGGCGACTTCATCCTCTTGTTGCAAGGGGAATTGGTGCACATATGGGAATTTGTATAGTGTTAAGAAGAGAAGGCTTGAGCAGTCTACTAGAGACAATGGTGTATGTGCGCACCAACCGTTGTCTTATTTACAGGCAGAGGGATGAGTGGTTGAACAGAAAGACAAAGATGTGGGATGTCTTTCCTGATGATATGGGTTGGGACAGAAACATTGAGTTGGCATTAACCAACTTGGATCTTAATGATCCAATGCTAGAGCCTATCACTTTTGATGATGGTGATACTCTTGAGGGGTCATCCTCCACACTAATAGATGCAAAATTACATTGGATGCAAAGGAGGAGGATGCAACAAAGGAGAGTAGTGGTGACCATGACAATGATGTTGACTTTGATGATGATGATGATTGATGAGCTACTTACTACCTCGCAGTTGTTTTGTATTTGTTATTTCTATTTGCCATTGGCATTGCTACTACCTATGTAACACATTTTGATTTTGATGACCTAATGAGAAAATTGTAGTTTCTTGTCTTTCTCCTACTGGATCATTGATGAATTTGTCACAATTGTATTTGTATGCATAATGGTACATTGTACAACTTACAAATTTTAAAATTACAATGTAGAATCTAGATCTATGTCTGAATTTGTATCATGAATGGGAATTACATGTTCTACATGTCATGTTTCAAGGGGTCTCCGTGCCTATGTGAGACACTCAAATTTGCGTGTATTGTGTGTCCCGTGTCTTCGTGTGAGTTGACTTAGGTTTGGTCACTGGCTCAATATTAGTAACATATACTTTGACACCCATGTTTCGTAAGTTCATCTACTTTATATCCACAATTTTTTTAGGAGCGTTATTTCATTGCATTGTTAATAATGTACTTTAGACATGTTATTTAAGTATCTCCACTTCTATATATCTCTCACAAAGATATGAGCGTGTGTTTCTACAAACCACATCCATTCGTGTGCTTCTACCAACCTTGTATGTGTGTATCTTCGACGATAGTCCCCAAAACTTGGTGCAAAATTGTTAGGAACTTAAATAACTATACCATTCAACCAATTCCATAAGGATCTCAAGTCGAAATCGTACTTATTTTACATGCCAAATGATTCAAATACCATGGCACAAATCTCCAGAACTTTGATGTTATTACAGTGAAATGGAAGTTTAACTAGAAAGGTCAACTGGAACTATGAAAAGAAAATGAAAGAGGATGCCAAAAGAACTCTAACTATTGCAAAGCATTAGGGGATGAACTTGAGACTATTGTGATTTGGTGACTTGATCACTGATTTCTCATACTGTCTTCAAGATGTGAGTTCTCAAGGAAACAAGAAAGAAAAATATGGTGCACAAACATTGTGGTATTGTTTGATTGTGCTTAATTTGTGAGTTATTGCCCTCTTACTTCCAAGATCAACTATAGGGGGGAACTTGCTTGGCAAGAGTGCACTTTTTATTTTTTCCCATTAAGAGGGGGATTGTTTTCATTATGTCATCAACAATGCATTGTACATTTTTGCAAACATGTTGGCATTTTAAGAATTGAGAGAATGGCCCATGTTTCTTTATGATGGTTTTGACAAACAAGGAAAATTGGATGAAGGGAGAAAACATGTTGGATCTTGTTTGCTCTAATTTAGTAATCATTGAGAAAGTGGTTTTGATATTCACAAGATCATTTGGAAAGTTTTCTCTAATTTAGTTATCAATTGGTTTTGTGTGCAAGATGGTTTCAAAGAAAAAACTTTTCTTGGCGTTTTGTTTATTAACTATTATTAAACCTTGGATATTCCATTCAATCATGAAAGAATTTTGATAGGAGGTCACTTTTGGCCTTGGTCTCCCATCTCCCTTTATTACTCAAGTTTATAATGAGGTCTACCCCTATAATCAAGTAGATTGTAGAAGCCTCTCCCTTATATTCTCCAAAAATCCCTATGCTTTAAAGATCCATATATGTTTAACAAATCTAGGTCCTAGTTTAGTTCCCTAAAGAACATTGAAACTAATGGTACATGGTCATATTTTAGAACACATACCTTACAAAAATCTTGCTTCCAACCATTTAACCAATTGCTCGAGTGTCCTTGAGCATGAGACCTCGGATTACTGGTCGAGGAAGTGCTTCCTTAGTGTAAAGGTGCCTCAGTAAATGTTGCTTGCATAAAAATAATTGAAGGCTTGTGAATGGTCAATAGCCTTTTGAGGCAATGTAGCTTTTAGGTGATGCCCAAACTCTTGTTATTGATTGTGTGTAGGATCATTGGGGAGTATGGATGGGTTTAGGTTTGATATAAGGACCATGTCAATGCTCATATGTCTCACTTCCTCTACTTCCCTATCTATCTTTGCTATCACCACTATTGTATAGGAATTCCTTGCAAGTGGGTTCTTTCTTTCTTTCTAGTCTAGGGTTGCTCCCATTCCTCTTTCATTGATTCAAAGGGTTTTCCTTCTTCTCTTTCTCTTTGATCTAGTGAGGCGGCTATGATTGGTTTGTGTGTTTGTTAGAGGTGGGCTCAGAGCATTGTTTAGGGGAAGTCAGGTCCACCTGTGTATTCCTTTTATAAACCTTTGTCTGGGGTGTCTTCCTTTGTTTGTTTAGTGTGCCTCTCCCAGGACTTGAGGATGTAAGTTCCAAAGACATAGTTTCCTATGGAGGCATTAGATGAAGCTTCTTTATATGTTCTATATTCTAGGGAGTTGACCACCCTTTTCAATTAATAAGGTTTCAACGATTAACGGGTCATTTTTAAGTCGCTCCACCTTATTCATTATACTTTCCATGATTGTTGGAAATAATATTTCTTCATATCTTGGATATACTTCCGACAAGTGTTATGTCAAATAGTTGATTGTAATATGGATTGTATCATCATCAAAGGTCCATAGCTTTAGATTAATTGATGTAAAATATTTCTTGAGGTTATCCAACCTAATTGGTTCTTTAATTGGGCTTCCTACATGATCTTATTGGATTGATTGATTGGAACTTTTCTTATCAGTAGGTAGGGCATTTTCTCTTTTCCAAAATGTGAAGTGTTGACCAATAATCGATTGTCCATCTCTACTCACCCTAATTGGTTCTTTAATTGGGGTTCCTATAGGTTCCCCTTAAATTGATTGATTAGGCCTCTTCCTAAAGGTGGGTAGGACATTTTCTCTTTTTTCCATGTTAATTTGGTAGCTAAATGACAAATTCCAACCATGGGACGAGATTTCTCTTTTCGAGAGGACCAATTTTGACTATTGAAGCACTCAATTTGGACAAGGGAAAGTGTATTTATGAAGAAAAACCCACATATGCATATTTGATTAGGTTGGCCCTAAAGCAAATTGGACACCCTTGGAAGCCTATAAATTCAAGTGACTTCAAGCTCATTTGGATATCACCAAGCATCTTCTTCTTCTCTTCTTCATTGACTGGTTTACACAGGAGTGAGGCTGGGTCACAAAGATTGGTTTGTACTGGTCTGAGATTGCAAGGTCTGAAGCTTACACATCTTAGGGTTTTCGTTTCCAACCACAGGCTTGACACAGGAAATTTTCGCTATAACCGCAGGCATGCAGGCTCATTAGTGTGGTTGGAAGTTGTCAACTGCACGTATACTTCTACCTCCATGCTATTCGGCTTTAGGGTTGCAATTTGAAATTTCATCACAACTGACCGCAGACAAGACAAGCTGACTCTGAACAGTATTGATGCTGGGAACATATTTTTGAATGTTGTTGGGTTTATTTTGTTGTATGGTTTTGTATTAGCTCATTGTACTCTTTGTTGAACATTTTGTGACAATCTAATAAAAGAAGAATTTCAAAGGGTTTTCCCCATAGTGAGTTTTTCCTTGGTCATTGACCGAAAATTTGGTCTCTTGTTGATGTGTTGATTGTCTCCTTTGTCATGGCATTTACTGTTCTATCTTCAATTCCTATTGATGATTGAAAATATTGATTGTTATTAAAAGATTGCTAATTGAAGAATTGAATTGGGATAAAGTAATTTAAAAAACATAGAGCAGTGTGAAATTTAACATGGTATTAGAGCTAAGGTGAAGGACAAGCTCAAAGGGAGACAAGAATTGAAGCAATCATCTTTGGAAAGTTGAAGGAGCCTATCTAATCAAGTCAAGATGTCTTCATCTTCTTCAAGGATCATGAGAAGTTGAGTGACTCATCTAACTTTGCCACTTGGAAGATTAGGTTGGAGATCATAGCTTGTAACAAGGATGTTTTGGAATTCATTCAAGGAAAGGTACTTGAGCCTCCAGAGAACGCTTCCGTTTCTGCCAAGAACAAGCACAAGAAAAGTGATTTGAAGGCTAAGCAAATTATAGCGGATGGTTTACAAGATAATTTACTTGCATATGTTGGAAATTTGAAGAAGTCTAAGGACATGTATGATAAGATATCTGGCATGTATGAAGTCAACAATTTGAATGAAATCCTCTCCTTGAAAGACTAACTCAAACATATGAAGATGAATAAAGGAGAGTCTGTGCAATCCTACATTATGAGGATATCTCATCTTAAAGATAAATTGCAAGGAGTTGGGGAAACCATGTCTAACAAGAATTGGTGATTGTAACTCTTAGGGGCCTCCCTCCCATTGGGGAAACCTTCATACCTACTATAATTAATAACAACAATTTTCTGGCATTTGATTAGATTATTGGAAAGCTCACTCAAGAAGGAATCTGTGCAATCCTATATTATAAGGATATCTCGTCTTAAAGATAAATTGCAGAGAGTTGGGGAAACTATGTCTAACATGGAAGTGGTGATTGTAACTCTTAGGGGCCTCCATCGCATTGGCGAAACCTTCATAACTACTATAATTAATAACAACATTTTTTTGTCATTTGATGAGATTGTTGGAAATCTCACTCAAGAAGAATCGAGGATGATTTCAAGAGGTATGATTCAAAAGCATGAAGAAGGAGAACCCGCTGCATTCGTCACTCAAAACAAGAACAAGAAAGGAAATGTAGGTCCATCAAATTCAAGGAAGCCTCCTCCTCCAAATCCAAAGAAAAGGAATAATAGAGAATCATCTCACATTGAATGTTACAATTGTCACAAGAAAGGTCACTATGCCCAATATTTCCTTGAGAAGAACAATGGTCCACGCTACGACACTATAAGCAACAATAATAGGTTTAATGATCAAATAAGAAGAGATTACCAAAGGAATGATCGTAATGGAAGAGATGAAAGAAGAAGAAGAGATGCTCCAAGTGATCATGAAGAGATCATCATCCTCAAAAGAAGCCAAGATACTCCAGTTATGAAAGTAATGTCGCCAATAAAAATTGATGGAAAGAGAAGCTCATCAAAGGAAGGTTTGACTTGGTCTTGGAGGGGTCTTTGACAAGGGTCTTAGGTCTTGGAATTCGCCATTTGAAGTTCTATATGAAGAGAATAGTTCTTGTGGGTTTTCCTCTCAAGAGGACAGGTTTTGGTCCTGGCTGACAACCTACATTTTGTGTCTCCTTGTCACATTGATCTTCATTGTTTGGTGATAGAAAAAAAGCTAATCAAGTTTAAGTAAAAATACATCACAAGCATTTATCAAAGTAATAGAAATCACCTAATCCAGTTGATCCTATTTCTCAACATGGAATCAGAGCTAAGGTGACAACGACAACAAGAAAATGCAACTTGAAGATCATCCAATTCAAGAAGGATACACAAGGGCTGAGCTCAAGGAGATCATATATTCTACGCATCATCTTGAAGGAAGCAACTATTGGAAGAAGAAGAACTCAAAAACCCTACCTCCATTCGAAGAAGGACTTTACATTTGAAGCACCTTGGGAAGCCTCCACATTCTACAATCATCATCCAAGGAAGAAGAAGAAGCATTCATCATCAAAGAAATCAAGGTGATCTTTATCACACTGAAGGAAAGATCACATCTCAAACATCCTTGAAGAAGATCATCAAGAAAGCAACATTATCAAGAAGGCATCATGTTGAATATATTAGGTTCAAAAGAAGCATCTTCACTTGACAAGTAAGTATATTTATATTTATGTCTGAATCTACTATCAAAATGACTTCATTCTGCAAGGAAAACAACAAACTGGTTGAGTCATAAAATTTCCTTGAAAGGAAGAAGAGGATAGATTTGATCCTTATAGAGAATTAATTTTTTGGACACGTTAAGGGTTCAATCTCCAAACCATCACAAGAGGAAGCTCAAGCACTATCGAAGTATATGAAAGGGGAAATAAGGGCTCAAAGAATCCTCATAAACTCAAACAAGAAATCTATGATAAGTTGGTAGAATTGTTTTCTGTAAGCACTCCGAGAGAAGTTATATCTTTGAGAACCGAGCTATACAAGATGAAGGTATCAAAGGAAGAATAGATAACCTCATACCTTACGAGGGTATCAAAAATGAGAGACCAACTACAAGAATTAGGGGAAATAATGTCTGATAAAGAAATGATCATCGTTGTGCTCAATGCTCTTTCTGATGAATGGGGCAACTTTAGATCAAGTATCTATGGAAAGAAGGAAGCCACTCCATTCAAAAAAATTTGGTCATTATGTAAGATTGAAGAAACTAGGTTGAAGGTAAAGAGAGATGTTGGATCAAATGAACAATCTCAAGCATATGTTGCCATGGCCAGGAGAAAAGTAAAGTTTGGAAAGTTTGATCCTTGGAAAAATAAGAAGATTTATATGTCAAAGATACAATGTTATGAGTGTAATGAATATGGGCGCCTTAAAATGAATTGTCCTAACTTTAAGAAGGACAACAAGAAGAGAAAATAAATAAATGAAGCCCATGTCACCGAAGAAGTGGAAGAACTTGAAAAGGAGAAGACAAAGAAGGAGGAGGTTAAAGACCTCTACTATGACTAAAATATACTTGAGTTCCTTTCAGTTTTGTAGAAGATAACAATCATGATGGAAAGCATCACAAGCATCAAGATGCATTAGGATTGAAATAGAGATGACATTGTCATAGAAGTTTGGAAGGATACCTGGAGTAAAAGTCTACATGGTTGTAGCAGTCATCATGATATAAAGAAAGTAGCTCATAACATCTCCATTGGAAGAATATTATGACAATTGAAGTAGCAATATATATGCTTGGAAGAAAATCATCTATCATGATAAAAGATAAAGAAATA
Organism: Pinus taeda; assembly: GCA_000404065.3. NCBI lineage: Eukaryota > Viridiplantae > Streptophyta > Pinopsida > Pinales > Pinaceae > Pinus > Pinus taeda. The sequence goes on from APFE030242240.1 coordinate 10,349, forward strand.
ATCATACATCATCATCATTAGAAAGGATCATTTGCAAAATAGGGATCATCAAGATCCTCCACTAGAATCTTTATAAGAAGGTTCACCTCTACTTGGAAGAAGCGTCTCATTCATAGTCTATGGTCCACCTTGTGTGGGATCCTCTGGTAAGGTATGATGACGAAGATGTGCATCATGTTGAAGTTGTTTGAAGTACTTTCATATTCAAACAAGTAAAGGAAGTTGCTATAAGGAAGTCTAGATGACCAAAAGAAGGAAAATGTATGTATATATTTGATAGATAAAGTCATGTCATCATATAGTTTCAGATAGCATAGTTGAATGTTCTATCTCATGAGCATAATCAAAGAAAAAGGATCTCTTCCATTAGAATGATTCATGAAGGCATGTAGAGAATGTGCCTTGAACTCTTCACATATTGATAAGATGAAATCAACATAATATGACCTCATATGTAATATGAGGTGGTTGACAATCATGGTTCTTGTTGACCACTAAAGTTGCACTTGAATTTCTTTTGAAGACTCAATTCCCGAGGATATGTCAGAGGCTTCAATGTACCATCAAGGTTCTTATTATCATCGGAGTTTTTAAACTTTAGCTTCTTTTTACTTTCTTTTTCAACCCTCAGATTCCATAACACTATGGGGATATTGTACAAATGTCACTAACATGATGAATAAAGCCATGTAACAGACCTAGGGTGTTGGGACTCGATCAAAAAGCGAGTACACCTTGGAGTGTTTTTTTTACTTGGTTAATTATTCCTGATTTTTAGTGACAAATAATTTTCTAGGTTTTTTCACTCATTGCATTACCCCAAAGTTGGGGTGACGGCTTAAGGTTTAGCCCCTAATTCATACTAGTGTCTAGAGTCAATGTATATTACCATGCTAGGCCATCTCTAAAATTTTGCAAAATTTGACTAGGTTTAAGTAGGATTCTTTTATTAATTAAAAATTTCCCGCAAAACGAAAATTTTTAATTAATTTTTATGTAATTATGTAAATAAGTGGTCTTCGGAAATCTCTGAAGTGTGTGACTACTCACAATTCATCCTCAAAGGCCCAACATTATCGTCGGACCCACTTTGAGGGTCAAAAAACAATTTATAGTCACTCAAAAACCGTTTTTTCTAATGTCAGTGGCAAAAAATGAGGAAAAAATTCAAAAAAATGAATAATTGGAAAAACTTAGAAATTTTTCCAAAGTCAAATTTTGACATGGCAGATTCCAATGAAGGTTAAAGGTGATGTGGAAACTATGTGGGGCCCACCACATGAAGCACAAGTCAAAGTCAAAGTTCCAAGTGGCAAGTCAAATGGTCCAATGATGAGTTCAAGAGGCAACCTTGAAAATCTCGTATAGTTAAAATAATTTTATTTAATTCAACATGTTGAAAAAAAAGTGTTGCACATTAGAAGATGACAAGAGGAATGACATGGCAGCCATTTTGGAGGTCAAACTAATTCCAAGTCAACATTCAACTACCACAAGTTGCAAAAGCATGCAGAAGCAAATTTTGAGGCTCATAAAATTATTTAAGTGAAAAAAGTTAAAGTTTAGTGTTTAAGGGAAATGAGCGGAGGATTTCACCTCACTCCCTCTTCATTTGGTTCTCCACGTATTTTCATGAAAAAATGTATGCATATACCACAAAATAACTCTACACAGGTCCAAGAAAAATGATACGCAATAGCTTAAGAGGATTACACAACAACAACAAAGGTGACACTTGTTGCAAGTGTTTTGGTTGAGAATTAGGTTGGAGATTTCCTCCATTCACTCCACTTAGACTACACATGGTTGACAACTCTCATACCCACCAGCAACTAAAGAGATACGTACAGGCAGGAGGAAGTAACAAGCACAACAGTTTATTCATAAATTTGGGTGGTTGTTATTTCCGTATTTGGTGGATGATTTGTCTTCAATTTACTTTAGTTTCTTCACATTTGTTACACAGTTGCTCCACAGGGATCCATGCTTAGCCAAAGTGGATATTTTCACTACTACACTAAGACATTCATTTGACACTTGGTCAAATATCACAACCACTAAGCAAATTCGAATTTCCTTTGGATGATCATCAACATACCACTCGGTTGACCATCTCTCATTGGGATATGCTCCAAGTCTTCTATAAATTGATCCATTGAGATTCTATTTTGCAATCATTGTCACTAGCTATTGTGCTTGCAAAAATGCTCTTTCTTTGTACACTTTTTCATAAATTCCAATAAAAAGACTGGAGGTTTCATTCATGGGTTTTACATATTTTAAACCAACCCTTCGAATTTCGTCCACTCATTTTTAAGGGATTTCTGGAAAAATTGAAGAGGTCACAAATTTACTCGTTCCAGTGGCTATATTCCATGTTCCTATAAATGCCAAATTGTTGCCTCATTAGTTACTGCCACTGGGCCTAATTTGACCAAAATTTTGGTCGGCCATAACTTTCACCCACGAACTCAGTTTGAGGTGTCATTTGCACCGTTGGAAAGCTTGCATCGAGGTATTCGATCTGATCCTCTTTCCACTTCAATCCAGTGACTTTAAGTTTTGAGCTTTTCCAAAGCCATTTCTTAATCCTGAGCGTTTTTGGAGCCACCTGGATCATTCCTCCCCACTAAGGAGCTTTTGGTCCTCCAAAATCACGAACATAATCTGCATCTGTTGTGTTACATTGTCTACAAAACAAGTGTCCTGATAGGCCACACTTCCTTCTCCTCCACCCTTGTTCTTCGAAGCCATAAGTGATGAACCAAAAGCTGCATCCTCTGCCAACCTGTAGTACAATCTTTGCAAACTACATGTTCAATTACATGACTGATCATGACCCAAGAATCCACATACTTTCCAAGAGTTTATAAGACACTATTTGGTCAAGTTTACATCATAATAGAAACCAGTACCCCATCTATCAACAAAAAGGCCAAAAACATCATCGTTGCACTAATAAGCGATGGAAAATACATCATCACTTTTACAATTATGTTGCAACACATGATTTATAAAATACGACCATGACAAGCTAACATGTCTAGTAAAACTATCTCTCACTCATCAAAGTGAATGGGTCACCTCCTTGTGGCAGATTCACTTGTTGAAAATCTTCACCAACTGGTTCTTGCATGGGCACTTTGTCCTTGAGACACTGCTTTGGATGGAGCCTTCAACATGTAGTGCTTTGATGTCCACCTCTGTTGCAATGATTGCAAAAAGTCTTTTTCCTCTAGACTTGCTTAACCTTTTTCCTTCCCTGATGTGGAGAAGGTCTTTCACGTCTCATCCCCGTTCTTACTGCCATTCTCTTCCAACACTGGGAAACCACGTGGTTATGCAAGCCACAAAAACTACATGTTTTTCTACGCCATGTTTTATGCTCATCATTAACAATATGCTTGTAATCAAAATGAACTTTAGAACACTAAGACTTTTTATACCTCTCTCGATTGTCTTTGGTGCAATCTCGACGATGAGATATCGCCTTAGCTCTTCCTCTACAATGTGAACTGTCATGGGAGGATTGTGATGTGTTCCCATCATCCTCTTTCCTTTATGGTTTCGACAATGCCTTGGAAGCTTCTACTACCTTAGAGCATTCACTTTCAGTGTATGCCATCTTGGTAAGGAGTCTCAGGTGATGATGGCTTCGCTAAGCCTTCGTTGTGCTTAAATTTTTCCTAGGCCTCTTGCATGGCTCATAACTGATACTACAATCTCTATTTCTCCTCATTTTCTTCTCGTATAAGTGTCCTCAATTCAACATTCTCTTCTTGAAGGATCTAATTGATCTTCTCATTCGAATGATGAGAAGATGATGAAGAAGATGAAAAATCACTAGAAGATGAAGATGGAGCATCGTCCTCTGCTCTTTCCTTCTCTTGTTTCTCTCTTTCCATTTTCTACTCATAATTTTTATACATCAATTCTATCATGTTGGCTATCTTGTAGAAGGCCTCTTAGAGATCTTTGTCATCCTCAATTTTCTTTCTAGCAGCATATTCAATCATTCACACTCGCAATTCATAGCAACAAGGACACCGCTCTGATACCAAACTTGATCTGGATCTCTCAGCTATCGAAATTAAGTAAGATCTTTTACTTCTATGATGTTAGATGAATTCCATGTGAAAGAGTATGAAAAAATCACATGTGCATATACTTTAAAGAAGAGGAAACATAATGACGACCATCAAATCAAAGGACACATACACATTGATAATGAAGTTCACTCAGTGTGGGATACGTCTTCGGGCCCAGTGTCAAGAGGTGGTAGGCCGCTTAATTAAATATTGCAAGATCATGATGAGTACATGGTTCGTTCTTTGTCATTACAAGGATAAATTCCCTCAACTAGAATGGCATGTCTCTCCATGAGACATTCTCCTATAGGACCTCTCACTCATATGGGCCCTCCTTCAACATGACATGATAATAAATTCTCACATGACATGGCGTACAAGCATCCTTCAACATAATGGTAATAAGGATCTCAACAACAAAATCATCATCCCAGAAAATTAAAAGAAAGACATGGCATCACTCTTTCATATACCTCCATTTTCCGGAATAGTCTGAAAATGCAAAGCTCAACTGAGGAAATAGAAATCATTGTTGAATTCGTGGCGTGAAATCATGTCAAATGATTATAAACTTGGCCTCTTTTCGACACTGTCAAAATCTGGACACTTGCAAATCTCAAAGATTCCCCCAAAGATTCTTTCTTGGAGATGGGTGAAAAAATTCGTTTCTTGGATGAAAATTCTGATCACACCTTTGTGCCCCTTGTGAAATTATGAGAAAATTGACTACAAAGGTAGCATCATTTCGCCTCTGTAAAAGATTAGCCTCCAAGGGAATCTAAGGATTCCTCAAGCATCAAAGAATATTCCTACGAGATTTTGTCTCGAAAAACATGCCCTACCTAGGTTGCGTTCCCCTCTACACCTAGTTTTGTTGCTCGTTCTCAACCTTCAATCTCTCTTGGGTGAATGACTGAAGCAGGTTAAATAATGTTGAGTGGGCAGAGTTACCAACATAAGGCCGTTTGGTTATTGGTACCAACACTTGGTTGGTTAGGGGTCTGCTTGGGGTCAAATCCCGTGGTTTCCATTTTGGACATGCGATAGTTTCTTTTGGATTTTTGTCGTTGATGTATTGTTTTAAGTCGGGTGGCGTGTTATGGTTAAAAGTTTGGAGCTTTATTATGGGGCCACTGCGTGAGGTGGGTCGGCCACCTGCTGGCACAAGTTCAAGCCGCGTCGGCCATGTGTATTTTGCAGTGGTTGAATGTGGGTGGGCAGGGTCTGGGTCGCCGGCACCCTCGATACATATATATATTAATATATATGAAGATATTTTTGGGGGTTGGTGGGGGTGGCGACCCTCCACCCCATATATTATTTTTTTATTTTTATTTTTTTACATATTTTATACTAACCCTTCAAATTTCGTCGATCGATTTTTAAGGGTAATCAGACAAATTGAAGAGGAGAAAAATTCACCCATTTCGGCGGTCAAAATCCATCCGCTGGTAAATGTCAAATTGTTGCCTCATTAGTGGCTGCCACTAGGCTTAGTTTGACCAAAACTTTGATTGGCCATAACTTTCACCCACGAACGCAGTTTGAGGTGTTGTTCACATCATTGGAAATTTTGCATCGAGATCTTCAATTTGACCCTAGTTCCACTTAAAACCAGTGACTTTGATTTTTGAGCTTTTCCAAAACCACTTCTGAATCCTGAGTGTTTTTGGAGCCACCTGGATCATTCGTCTCCACTGAGGAGCTTTTTTTCCTCCAAAAACATGATGATAATGTGCCTCTGTTGTGTTACATTGTTTGCACAATAAGTGTCATGATAGGCCACATTTCCTTCTCCTTCACCTTTGTTCTTTGGAGCCATAAGTGATGAAATAACACCTGCATCTTCTGCCAGTATGTAGTACAATCTTTGCAAACTACATGTTTAATTACATCATCAATCATGACCCAAGGATCTCCATACTTTCCAAGAGTTTATAAGACACATTCTTGGTCAAGTTTACATCATAATAGAAACCAATGCCTCAACTATCAACAAAAAAGCCAAAAACATCGTTGTTGCTTTAATAAGCGATGGAAGACACTTCATGCTTTTTACAATTATGTTGCAACACATGATTTAAAAAATGTGGGCATGACAAGCTATCATATCTAGTAAAACCATTTCTCGCTCGTAATAGTGAATGGTTCATCTCCCTGTGCCGAATTCGCTTGTTAAAAATCTTCACCAACTGGTTCTCGCATGGGCATTTTGTCCTTGAGACACTGCTCTGGATGGATCCTCCAACACGTGGCTCTTTGATGTCCACCTTTGTTGTAATGATTGCAAAAATTCTTCTTCCTCTAGACCTGCTTAACCTTCTTCCTTCCCCAATCTGGAGAAGGTCTTTCACATCTTGTCCCCTTTCTTGCTGCCATTCTCTTCTATCACTCGCAAACCACGTGGTTATGCAAGCCACAAAATCTACATGATTTTCTACACCATGCTTTATATACGATTGTATGCCATATATTATGAATAGTAAGAAGATTGAAAATATGATTGTATCCCATATATTATGAATAGTAAGTGGTCATAGAATCAATATAGCTTTGCTCTTTGTACATTAAATAAATTTCTTACCTAATCAAGATGGAAAAATAAGGTCACATTATTTTTAAGCACATAGTCCTTTTTTTAAGAATGAACTCACTCATATCTATAATGGGAGTAGTTTTCACTAGCAAGGAGAACTAGTCTGAGTGGTTCGGGAAGATAATACACACCCACATTTTCAATGAGTTATGGAAAGGGGTCTGTATAGGAGAAGGAGATAATGCACTTTGAAATCGCACTTTAGATAAGGAGCTTGCCATTTCGGAAAACAAGAACAGCAAGGCCTATGCCTTGATTACAACATCAGTAAATGAAGAGGTGAGTTGCCATATTTCTCCATTTTAAAATTCCTTTGAATATTTTAAGAAGTTGAAGGAATTATATGATTCACACCCTGAACTTGAAGTTTTTCAATTGATGCTTAATTTGTTCAGTCTTGAATTGAGCATCAGAAGTAAGATCCATTATGCATGATATAAAATCCACTGGTGCTGAGATAGATATTTCTCTCATAGCTTATGTTAAGGAATTATATCCCACCTATTCATATTATCTTGAGTCATTGCAAGCAAGTTGAAACCTTAAGGAGATTACCTTTAACTCCCTTGAAAAGAATTTTGTTGAGAGAGAGAAGGATTTTGTGAAGAAGACCGCTCCTGTTGTGTGTCTTGCACATAAAGAGAAGAATCATGCACAGGATTCTCCTAGAGGAAGAGGTGGCCGAAGAGGAATAGAGAGAAGTAATTTTAGAGGTAGGGGGAAGACAGTTCCAAGGAGAAAAGTTTGATCTTAATTGCATACGATGCAATAGATATGGACATGATGCTTCCACTTGTAAGTTTCCTTGGGACCAAATTGAGCAGGAAATAAATGAAAGGAAATGTAAAACAACTGACAAAGGGAAAGGTAAATCACTTGAGTCCACTCATTATGTTGTGGCTCACTGCAATATTGGAGTAAATGAAGACCTATTCAATGCTTCACTTTCTTCATGGAAACATGATTGGTTGCTTGATTTAGGAGCAACTTGCCACATGAATTTCAGGAGAGATTTCTTTGAAGAATTCACTGACAATGTTGATGGAGTAGTATAATTTGCAAACAGGTCCAAACTCAAGCCATCAGGGCTTGGCACCATTAGGCTCAAACTTCCTAGTCTTCCAAACTTTCTTCTACATGATGTTTTGTACCTCTCGGAGCTAAGGAGAAACTTGTTGTCTTTGGTCCACATCCACCAGCAAGGACACTCCATTCATATATTTGATGGAAAGATCAAGGTATGAAAAGAATCAGGTCACTCACTTGTCATGATGGGGATAGAAGAATAAATACTTCTAACGGTGCAAGGAACCTCTGCTCGTGCACAAAACTTCTCATACAATTTGCATTGTGATGAAGGTACATTTCCATCAAGTCTTTTATGGCATGCTATATTTGGACACTTGAACTATGAAAACCTTCATTTGTTGAAGAAAAATGGTGTTATTGGTTTTCTTACAATTCCTATGAAACGTAAGCAATGTGATGCTTGTATTCTAGGAAAGCACAACAAACAATCTTTTCATGATTCTCATTCCAAAGCACATAGAAAACTTAAACCCATTCATTCTGATTTATGTGGCCCAATGATTGTTCCTTCTGAAAATGGTAATAAATATATGATTAACTTTATTGATGACTACACCAGCATGTGTTGGGTTTATTTATTGAAGAACAAATCTGAAGCTTTTTAAACATTCAAGAACTTTCATGCATGGGTTGAAAATGATGCACAATCTCATATTGGCTCTATTTGCACTGGTAATGGAAAAGAATACACTTTAAATGAATTTGAAAACTATCTTCGCTAGCATGGGATGAAACATCAAACAACTATGCCTTATAATCCCCAACAGAACTGAGTAGCTGAAAGAATGAACAAGAAAATCTTATATATGGTACGTTCCATGATGTTTTTAAAGAATGTTAAACTGGTGTTTTGGGCTGATGCAGTTTTATGTGTTGTGTATATAAAGAATAGGTGTTCATCTAATGTTATAAAAAACATGACTCCATATGAAATGTGGTATGGCCACATTTCCTTCATTGAGGCATCTCAGGGTTTTTGGTTCCACATGTTATGCATTGATAACTAAGGAATAGAGAAACAAACTCGGTGCAAGGAGTCCCAAGTGTATCTTCTTGGGGTACTCAGATACCTCCAAAGCATACGATATCTATGATGAAATTAATAATAGCTATCTATCTATCTACACATATATGTGTGTGTGTGTGTGTGATATTTCTTGAATCTTCCAAGACTAACAATGTTGTTGAGCTACACTTTGAGTGATGTGATTGACAGAATTGGGAGACTACATCTTGATTCAACCCCATCTCAGTCAACTAAGTAGCCTAGGCCATCTCAGAAAGGTCCTCCAAAATGGCTGTCAAAGACACTTGAAAGTGTTCATCCTCACGAGGTTGGAAATACATGAACAAGAAGCTCAACCAAACATAATGGAGGTGATGTAGATGATTCTGATTCACCTGTTGATATGGATGTTTCTTATGATTGTGAACTGAAATTGTTTGCAGATTTTGAACCAACTTCCTTCAAAGAAGTCACTTCTCATGATGAATGGAAAGAAGCGATGTAAAAAGAATATGATGCCTTGATAAAAAATGGCACCTAGAAGCTGGTTGATCCTCCATTCAGAACCCAATCAATGGGTTTCAAGTGGGTCTTCAAGAACAAGAATAAAGCAGATAGCTTACTTGACAAGCACAAAGCTAGGCTTGTGGGAAAAATTTTTCCACAGAAGGAGGGCGTCAACTATGAAAAGTCATATACCAAAAGAGGCCCTCTTTAGGGTAATGAAACTGAGATGGACAACCGTGAGGAGACTTTTTCTCCCACATCAAAATGTGCTACCATATGAACACTATTTTCCTTGGCAGCACATAATGGTTAGAAAGTCCATCAAATGGATGTAAAAACTACTTTCTTGAATGGAGATCTGAAAGGTAATGTTTTTATGTCCCAACTAGAAGGATTTGTTGTGAAGGACCATGAACATAAAATATGCAAGCTTGTAAAATACTTGTATGGCATCAAGCAAGCTCCGCCAGCCTGGTATGAGAAGTTAACTGAGTATATTCTGAAACTCAACTTCAAACATTATGATCTTGATGATGCAAATTTGTTTGTCAAGAAAGTTGGAAAAACAGTTGTATATCTTGTGGTGTATGTGGATGATATTTGATGACATGGAACAATTATAGCTAGATTGCATCCATAAATAAGGAATTGAGGAAATATTTTGAAATGACATACTTAGGCTATGTTCACTACTATCTTGGTATTGAAGTAACTCAACATCCAAATTTTATATTCCTTTCTCAAAAGAAGTACATTGGAGATCTATTGAATAGGTTTGGCATGGATAAGTGCAATCCTTTGACTAATCCAATGGAATATAACTTAAATCTCACATCCACTCAAGGAAAATAATTTGAGGATGAAACAAAGTATAGACAACTCGTAGGAAGTCTCAACTACCTGACTACTACGAGACCAAACATTTCACTTTTTGTTGGAATCCTCTCCAGGTTTATGCAAAATCCTTGTGAGGGTCACTGGCTTGCTGCAAAAAGAGTTCTAATGTACTTGAAGGGAACTCATGACTTTGGACTGAAGTATACACAAGTGGTCGTCTTTAGCTTGGTTTGATACTCTAATTTAGACTTCAATGGAGATAAAGAAACTAGGGTATCTACTTCAGGTTATGTTTTGAGTCTTGGATTGAGAGTTTTCTCCTAGAGGTCACGCAAATAACAGTTCCAACGGATTCCACAACTGAGGCAGAATATGTGGTAGCAACTAAAGCAACAAAGGAAATTGTGTGGCTCAAGAAAATACTAGAAGAATTGCATGAGAAACAAGTGCATTCAACTCCTCTCATGATTGGCAAAGTTTCTGCAATAAAGTTGGCCAAGGACCCAAAGTTCCATGATCGAACAAAACACAGCAATACAAATACCATCTAATTCGACATCATGTTGAGGCCAAGATAATCCACCTATGCCATTGTTCCACAATTGAGTAGATTGCAGACATCTTCACCAAAGCACTTGGAAGAGAAAAGTTTGAAAGATTCAAAATGATTCTTGGACTCACCAACATCCCTTTAGATTAAGGGGGGGAATGTTGAAACTTAATCTTTGGGATTAGGTAAATCCATGTAAATATCGTAAATAGAAAATAAGGAGAATTACAAGAACAATAGACACTGGGAGATGAAACCCAAGAGTCTCTCTCTCCATGTAAATATCTATGATCCATATTAATGCAATAACACAATATGATTTGAGGAGTTACCTCCTAGACTAACACCCATCATCCTTAATCTACTCCAAGCAATTAAGATTTAACAAAAGTCACCTGCTCTGATACCAATTTTTGGGAAAAATACTGAGGGGGGTGTAGAATTTTGTAGAATTTTTCTACACATTAACTAGCTCTGATACCACGTGAAACTTTTTCTATAAATCAGCTAGCTCTAATACCAAGTAGAAATTTCCCACCTATAGATAAATCTGGTAATGCAATGTACTAAAGAAAAACACTTGATCTACTTCTACAAACAATTTAGTGGAAGCTTTATCAACCATGAGCAACATCAATAAGAACACATATAACTGATAAGAAGGAATCAATCACACATAACACAGAAGAATTTACCCAGGGAAAGCACCTGCCTAAAACTCCATCTCTATATTATCATACAAGTGGAAATATGTCCGGATTACACATAGCCTTAGCTCGAAAGCTATCCATCTCTTAGTACAATCCCTCTGCTACTCATAGACAGTCAAAGGCTTCTCACAAACCTTATCCTTTGCCCTCCAAGCCTCCTATTTCTATGCACAATTTTTCCTGGGTCCTCCAGTTGCAACTTGTGTGATTGTCACCTCACACACAACACAGACCTCTGAAATAACTGCACAAACCTGAAGGAGATAAATGCTCATCATGGATGAGCTTCCTTTATAGGAAAAATATTCAACCAACTGATAGTACACTGCCCCTTCTTTGATCTCAACCGGGTCTCTGTCAAAACTGACATGCAACAGTTATCCATGAGTGAATACTCAGCTATCTAAAATAATCGTTGCCACATGCATGCAAGCATTAACAAACTATATTTTATTATTTTAACAACTTGTTAAAATAATCTAACTGAACTTGATTAGTAAGAACTAAGTCAACTGATTCTCTCTTTATAGAACTTAACCTTATCTCCTTTAATCAAGGGATAAATTCATAAATCAAGGGAGAAAATAATTGCATGATCTCACAAAGACTTCAAGTTTATTTTTTCATAATTAATTAATTCATGGAGATTAATTAATTAATATTTTAAACTGCTGTTAAGACCAAAATTAATTTTACTTCCTATAGATAGACTAGGGACTGCTATAAATAGGAAGGGACCTAGAAATGCTATTTTTAGAACTTTCTATTTTTAGTAGTTTCACCTCTCATCCAATGTGGCCAATGTCCTCACTAGTCAAACTGCTATTTTTAGACATGTTATTTTTAGACATGCTATTTTTAGTAGGTCTATTTTTAGCACATTCTAAATTTAGCATTTCTTGTTGCACACTTTTCAACACTAAAGGGCGGACTTCAAGGATTATTGCACCTGTATCTATACCTGCATCGGGTCCACAGTGAAATCGCAATCGGCAGTCGCAGCATATGGTCGATGGCCAATGGTCGATGGCTGATGGACGCGATAAGAGATTAAGCCAGATCGTAATATAGCATCGGGTCCAGTCTTGCAATCACAATCAGCGTTCAAGACTTTCAGGGGTCCTTTATACATCGACCCCATGATATCGCCGATGACTGACGGGCCGATCCTCCAACGGATGTGATACATCATTGAGTTGTGTTACAGTTGGACCATCAAGTTTGTGACGTACATCACAATCGTTGCTCGGGAAAGTGACATCCCATAGTGTATTGTTGCGATAGATAGATGCGATATAGCCTTAAACTATAGCACAATGCTACAGTGGGTCTACATGTATTCCTCCGTTCTTTGACTTAACCCATAACTTTGATTATGTTATATTCACATTCGAATGGTTCATGAGTCCTCATATATATATTAATATATAAATATATGTATCACAATCACTTAAAGCCTGCATACATTGCAATCAGGGGTTTGGGGTGATGGTGCATAGCCGAACCGCCGATTAGTACGGTCTCCAATATATATATGTCTGCCCTCTCTGATAGTGTATTCTACCATACTTAAGTCTTCTGCCCCAATAGTGTATTTTCCATTGATGTGTTTGCCGATAGCGTATTTTCCGTGAGTCTGCGTCGATAGTGTATTTTCCATACAACTCAGTCTTTCTGCCTTTTCACTTCTCGATAGTGTGAACGCCATATTACTATGTTTTGGCCTCCAATTGCGCTAAATGCATATATATATGGTTATGCGCCTCTGATAGTGTAAAAGCACATATATATATATATGATATATGCTCCTCTGCTTGTATTTGCATGCATATAACTCTTTTGTGGCCCAATAGCTCCCGATAATATAAATGCACCCATTGCTCCTCTAATGGCTCTGTTTGCTTCCTCCATTGATCCGATGGTTCTGTTTGCTGCCTCTTGGCTCCTTCGATGGCTCTATGTGTTCCTCTTCTTTGGTGCATATATATATGACATATACATATATGGCTCCTCTTGCTCTGATATGCCTCCTTGCTTTGATATGTTTGTTTCGCATCTATATATATAGTATTATATTATATATATATATGAATATATGGGTCCTCCTGCAGCTCCTCTTAGTCCAATGTGGCTCCTCTGGCTTGGCAGTGTCTTTCAAAGACTTCCTTGCATATATGAATGCCTCTCTTGCTCTGATATCCTGTAATATGCTTTGACATGCCTCCTTTGGTAACTCCTCTTGCTTATGGCTTAGCTATCTTGATGGCCTTGCTCCTGTCTCTTCATGGATTCCCCTTAGCTTCATGTCATCCTCTAGTATCTAGAATATTTCCATATTGACATCAATGACAACCTAGGTCAACAATCTCCCCATGTGTTATTGATGGCAATATTCTTCTTCTCTCCCCCTTTGACATCAATAGCAAAGGAGTGCTCTAGGACTTCCCCTATCAAGCTGCTTCTATTCTTCATGAATGGTAGATCTTCATGAGTCTGTGACTCGCCCTGTCATAGTGCTCTTCTTCTTTTTACTCAAGATAGAAGGATTGATGCTTTATCATCAATTTTCACATTATTCCCTCTTCATATCTCAGAACTACCTTATCATGGATTCAACAATGCTTAAAGATGCTCTATTTCAATGCTTTCAATCAGATTGCAAATAGCCATACACCAAGAGTCCAAGTCCATGTTTTTATGCTTCAATCCATATTGTTGTCTTCATAGGCAGAGTTGAGAGGCCTTCATAGTCCGAATCAAGAGAAATTGCCACCAAGATTGTCTATCTTGCTGTCTTTCTTTAGATCTGAGTTTCTTTATGTCACTGTGCTTCTCCTTGAGTGATTGCCATCTAGTATTCAACTTCACTACATTTGGATGAAAAGGTGAGAGGTTGTGCCTTACTTTGCTATATTTTCTTAGTGAGGTTGTGCCTTTTGCCATGTTATTTCCCTAGCAGATTCATATATCCAGTCTATGCCTGTCTTTTAGATCTAATTACTAATTTGCATCTTCATGCAATGCTTCAGTTTTGTTATATGCTGCCAGCTTCTCTTATTTCAATCTTCATTCTAGATGTATCTTTCTGTTTGAAGATTTCCTCTATTAGTGTTCAAACTTTATCTATTCTCTCATTAAATCCCTAAGTTAAGACATAAACTTCTGTGGTAACAACACCATAGTTGTTTGCCCTATTTTCTCTAGCATTAGATGACTTTCTCTGTTGCTTCAAATACTACTTAGTGATTAAGTGGAAAGCATCTTTAACATCAATCCAAAGAGTGGTTACAGAATCATATTCTTCAATGGAGTACCCCTGAGAAATGATCTTTATCAAAGAATGAATGTTAATATAGTTCAACAAGGATTTCATAAGGATCCTTTCACTAATAGCTTCAGCAATAATGATCAAGAATCACAGGCTCCCCTAACTATGCATCATCTCCTTTTGGCAGAGACTTCTCATAAAATTCTTAGATTGTCAAAATTTAGGCCAATGACATATGCTGTTGGCTAGAGAGCTCAAGGGACTTTCGGATTGTATTTCCTTCCTTCTCCATACTTGTGTAACTTTCTTCTTTTGCATGCTTCTAGCTTGCGTAGGAGCCCAAGTTAAGTTACAGTCTCATGCCATATGCCCAATGTTATGACACTTGAAGCATTCTACTTTGTTCATGAATAAGAATTCATGTTTTCCTTCTACAAAATTGTTTCTTGGAGATTTTTGGGGACTATAATATCTTTCTCTATGAGATGATTGGGGACCATAACATCTATCTTTATGATATGCTTTATAATCTTTTGCCATGTGGCCAAAGTTTGTACAAGAATAACAATAACCAAAAATTGAACTTTGGTACCTAGGAGATGGAGGTTTCCTTGATGTACTTCTAAAGCCTTTCTACCTTGAGATCCTTTGATGATAACCATTGCCTCTTGCCTTTTTGACATCAACTATATTTCTTCTTGATCTGGATTTTTTCTTGGAGTAGCATTTCTTCTATTGTAGCCTTGATTTTTCTCCTTGCCTTTGTTGTAGCTGGGAGCATCACCATTTCTTTCTGCCTTCTTCACATCTCTTTTGTTTAAATCATTTTTATTCTTGTTTGAGGATTCACCTACATATCTGAGACCTAATTTATCAGATGGACACCTGTGATAGTTGAGCATGTCATCCAAGGCTTGAGAGCTCTTCAAGATTTTGTTCATCCCTTCAACCTTTGTTTTGAGGAAGACAATCTCTTCTTCCAGTCTTTCACACTCATTATTCTTCTTGGCAAGTTGTTTCTGAGTTTCTTCCTTGCTACGAGTAGCTTCATCTGCTACTATTTTAAGGGAGATGATATCTAACTTTATTTTGAAGATTTCTTCATTCTTTGCTTGACTGCTCTCCATTTCTTCCTTGATCCTTGTAGGTTTACATGTTTCAGCCTTGAGAAGCTTGATGTTAGATTTTAATTTGAAGAATTCTTCATCCTTTGCTTTCAACTCACAGATCATGGTGTTTCTTTCCTTTCTTGCTTCATCAACCTGTCCTTCTATGACTTCCAATGCTTCCATGGTCTTTTCAACTCCTTGTGCTTGGTTCCTTGCTTCTTGTAGTTGAGATTTGAGAGTACCTTGTACTGACCAATCTCTTATTCAAGTTTGTTCAAGCTCTTGTGCCTTTGTTCAAGTTGACTTGACAAGGTATCTTCCTGCTTCTTTGCTTTATTCAATTGATTCTTAAGCTTGACAAGCTCTTCATTCCTTGTTTGATCTTGGTAACCAACTAGTGCTATCTTCTTAAGTTCCTTGTTTTCCTTTTTTAGATTGTTAAT
>APFE030242241.1:0-14934 GCA_000404065.3 Pinus taeda
CCTTAATGGCGTCTCAAAAAGAATTCCAAGAGGTTGTAGATGAAAATAGTGAGGATTCGCTCTCGTCCTTTTGTTCACAATAGGTTTCCCACCATTCCTTGACGTGTGGGGTGGCTTTGAGAAGTGCAAAAGTAATATTTTCCTTATTGGAAAAGTCATGAACTAAAAAACATCCTTCCAATAAATTTAACCATCTATCTACAATGTCTATATCTATATGGCCCTCAAATATTGGAATATCAAAGTTAACTTGTACCTTAAAAAGAGTGGCACCTCCAGAGTGGCTATTGGATGAAGATGTATCGCTTGTGGGTAACCGTCAAAGGATCTGGGCAAAGTTATCCATCATTGTGTTCCTTTGTCGCTTGAGGGATTCCTCGAGTAGTGTTTTAAAGGATCTCTTGCCCCCTCGTCTTTATTTTCTTTTGTCATGGGAGGTCATTGGGTTTTGCAAGGCCAGTCTTGGAAAGGTTCAACCAGATCGAGCCCTAAATCCTTATACTCTTACCTTGTTAGGGACATACAACTAAAAACAGAGAAAGAGCAGACCGCTCTGATACCATTGATCTGGACTAATGTAGGAACACAACAAAATACAGAAATACCCACATACACAAAGATGCAGCAGAAATAAAACTTCATTTCTTTAATATCAAAGAAATTAAATATGCTTACATACATAAATAAAAATAAACTAGCTCAGGCGATGGTAGCTTATCTCTCAGAAGAGATGTGGTGGCTACATGTCTCTGAATTGTGTTACAATGAGGCTCAAAGGCCTATTTATTATTAAGAAACAATGGAAAACCATAAAAATCCAAAAACCTAACCCTAGGAGATAAAGAGCCAAAATTGTGGGCCTCGTTTAGGTAAATTAGTATATCAACTTCCCGGGGTTGTAACATTGGCATACGATCTCCGTTTAGCTATCATTATACCTCATTTTGAAGATCTCAAAGAGACCAAAAACAAACTATTAAATTAAATTGGGACTTTTCTGATCTCTCCTTTTTTCCTAAAAACGTCTTTTAGTCCCTCAAAACGGCTCCAAAAGTTTAAGACCCGAAAAACTACCAAAAATAGTAATTTGTGATACAGTTAAGGAAACTAAAAAGAAATAACAATGGGGATCCAAGTGGAATAGGTGGGTGGCCACCAATATCCACCTGGATCAATTCACGTCTTGAAACATTCATTTGCTTTATATATATACATAAGTCCAACTCTCGACTTATAAACACTATTTTATATTATGAAAACTTGTCGATGCTAATAGTTAAGTTAATTGGTTAGTAAATATATTTAGATTAGCAAATATATTTTCCATTTGGTTAGTAATAAATGGTTAATTGTTTAGTAAATATATTTAATTAGTAATAAAAAAATTACTAAATATATTTAGATTTAGATTTGTATCTTCTCATGCTTAAATTATTTTCCTTATTGCATATGCTTATATTCAAATCTTGAAACATTCATTTGCTTTATATATATAGATATAGATATATTCATCCATTGTCTCAAAGCTATTTTCCGACTCCATAACCTAAAAGATTGTTTATTTCTAAGTCAAGTAAAGGACCAGTCATTAGACTAAGGAATTAAACTACATTATGCAAAATCCATGTTAAAATTCACTGTCTCATAAGCCATGATACTTCAAACCTCAGTAGGCATCTAGCCAAACACAAGTATGAGTCATCCTCTCGATGCAAATTCTATATTGCCTCCAGAAGTCCAAGTTCTGATAAAAAAATTCAATTCTTTCACACACCTCAGTCCACCTTGAAAGAGGAACATTTGGGCCAACATACAAAATGTCAGGATTGTTTACAGATTGACTATCCGAGAGATATTAATTTCATGAGATACAAATTACCTAGAGAAAAGGCAGGGGAAGATTTAGAAAAGTTTCTACTCCAAGAAAGGAGGCTTGCTCCTGGCAATTTTGTACAAAAATTCAAAGATGGGAATGTTGTAGCTGATGTGGATTTCCTACATTATAGGAAAGTGATATATGAGAAGCCCAAAGAGATTATAAGGCTTTAGAACTACAATAATTATCAGCTAACATGTGTAGCACGGAATTTAGATGACCTATCACAAGAAGTGTTGAAAGTACAATCCCATGTGTCAGGACTCCATTCTATTTTAGATGATTTGAGGCAAAAAGATTATGGGCATTTTGATAAGTTAAAGATGTAAATATGAGGTTAGTGAAAATTATGGAAGTAGTAGTATATTTAAATATGAGTTTGGAGAAAGAAAATCTTGAGTTAAAAGAAGCACTTACTGTAGAAGAATTTTATAGCAAGACATTCTAGCTAAAAGAAAAGAACCCTGAAAAGAAAAATACTCCCCTGTTGCTCAAACCATTCTCTGTACATAAGCCCAGAATTTTTCAATTTGAAAATGTTATTTCATTTGCTAGAGAAAAATTGGCTCTAGTCCAATCACAAATCCTAGTATTTTATATGCCACCACAGAACAAATCAAAAATAAAAATGGTAAAAGAAGAGGGAGAAGGATCCAGCAAAAGACCCAGAAGTGCAGATAGCGATAGACCAAACCAACCTTTTGAATATGCATGGGAAAAGTGGTTTAATGCCAAGTATGGTTCTCCTGGAAAAACTCCATATGATCCTTCAAACACTGAGGAGTTCCCTACTCTTAGTCGAGCTAACATAGATCAAACTCCATTGAAAAATTTGAATTTCAAATCTAAAAATGAAATCCTCATGGCAATCCATACTTGGAGTGCATGGGAAAGAACTCAAAATTCCATTCACAAAAACAGAGTCTTATGGTTAGAATTAGATTTAAGGATAACTTGGGGTTTCTAAGGTAACTTAGAATTATGGTGGTCTAGAATGCATGAATCTGACAAGCTTAATATTATGAATATTGATAAGCCAATCACTGAACTTGTCAAGGTAGTTCTCCATGATTTTTATGGAGAAATTAAGGTTGATGGCCATCATTATGCAGATATATTCATGAGCCAAAGAATTTGTGATATAAAAGAACTTCCTGATTTCTTCTGCACAATGCAGGATCTTCTTTATAATGCAATAAGCCCACAAAATACAGCTTATTTGAGAAAATATTTGTCTGAAATTCCTGGCAGGATCACAGACCTTGTCAAGGACAGATTTGAAGCTGAAAATATAGATATTGAAAATATTTCTCTTACAGGACTCCATGAACAAATTGTATTTACACTCTAGAAAGAATACCTCCAAAAGAAGACATCCAAATCAGTAACGAAACAACTCGACTTTAATGCAAGTGTTTGTGATATTTACGCAAAAACCTATCATTTTGGCTGCAAAAGAAAAAAGAAGAACGTTAGCAAAGGACAATGTGGAATTGATTTCCAATTTCGAAAATGCACGAATAAAATCCAACCTAGAAGGTTTTACCCTAGGAGACAAAGGTTTCAGAGATCGAGAAAAGGATATTTCAAGAAAAGTCAAGAAGGTACCCAAAGAGCACAATTAGGAATTTGTTTCATTTACAAGAAATCGGGCCATTGGGCAAGAAAATGTCCTTTGAAGGGTAAAACTCATTTCCAAAATAAATTTTTTGACTTTTTTTCTACTATTTATGATCCGGCTGAATGGGAGCATGTAGATCATACCCCACAAAATGAAAATATTTTTTAGTCACAGATTCAGATGAGTCAAACCCTCCATCTCCACATCTTGAAGACTCATTCTTCTCTGAATCCACCTTAGACCTTGACTTCATTTTCGATGTCAAGATGTTTCCTTTAGAAAATCTTGCATACCTCCACTTTGAAATTGCATCTATACAATCTCATATTTCTTCTCTCACACCTGGAGATTTTTCCATCCAACGTCATCTCATGAAATGTCTCTCGACCCTCCAGCACCAACTTCCCAAAATCATGTAGCCAATCGTGGTGAATATTGGTGCCTACTATCCAAGTGACACATGTATCACATCTACACAAATTTCCTTTACACCCTCATCCAACATTCCACCAAAGAAGTATTTTCCCCCGCAGGTCTACTGTAAGTAGAGAAGAAGTAAGATTTATTCATCAAAGGAAATCCTATGGGTTTAAGAAAGCTACTCCCATCATTGAGAATCTCTCAAACAAAGAAGAAGAATCAGACCAGGTTAGTAAACTACAAGGAGAAATATTGCATCTAGAAACCACCATTGAAGAAAAAAGAGGTTTCGTTAAAGAAATTCTAACCAGTATGAGATTTGACCAAAAGGAATTGGCTGAAAAACAGAAACAGCTTGCAGAACTAAAAGATTCAATGATGAGAGAACAATTTGAAGATGTGCTCAAAGAATAAGAAGATCATAACCAGGAACAACAAGAATTACAATGCACACCAAAAGACCACCATCCAGAACTAGGTACATCTATTCTCCAGATGAAGGGATTTGAAGATAAGGTTGTTATTGAAGTATATGTCAAAGTCAGTGGTTATAAACAATATTCTCTAGATGCACAATTAGACACAAGAGCTATGAATTCTTGTGCAAAACATAGTGCCATTCCTGAATATTATTGGCAACCCACAAACATGCAGTTCAGAGTTGTAAATAAGACATTAATGAATACCAAAGCTATGACTCCTGATTTCCCGATTATTCTTAATGGAATTCCTACTTCTGTAAATTTGTATAGTTTTGATACAGGTAGTGATATTTTGTTGGGACAAGATTTTGTAAGGATACATACTCCTCTTGTTGTAGAAGCAAACCATATTTGCCTCAACATCCAAGGAAGAATTGCAAAAATCCAGAGCAAGTCGAGCTATGTAAATAGAATTGTAGACCCTATCCCAGATATAGTTGAATATTCTTTTAACAAGCTAGCAAAGATCAACAAAGTAATCAGAAATGTTGAGATCCAAGGGTCAGAATACATCAGAGAAATAAAAGAGAAAATTGAAGTAGAATGTACAACAGATGCACCCAATGCATTTTGGCAAAGAGATCAATACTTTGTGGATATTCCCTACAAAGAAAATTACTCTGGAACAACTCAGAAATCATCAGCAAACCAGATGTCCCCACTAGAGCTCGAATTCTATAAAAAGGAGATTGTTGAACTATTAGAAAGAAATTTGATCGAACCAAGAAGAAACCCTTGGGCTTGCCCAGTATTCTATGTCAGCAAGCATTCAGAGAAAAAGAGAGATAAACCTTGGATGGTGATTAATTAGAGAGAATTAAACGATGCTTTTTTGCCTATCAGGGATCCTCTGCCATCTAAAGAAGCTTTATTTCAGAAAATCAGTGATAATAATGTCTTTAGCAAATTTGACCTTGAGAGCAGATTCTAGCAGATATGGATCAAACCATCTAACAGATACAAGACCGATTTTGTGGTACCACATGGGCAGTTCTAATGGCGAGTAATGCCCTTTGGATTGAAGAATGCACCCTCTAAATTCTAGAAAATAATGGAAGATATTTTTGGAGATTTGAAATTTGTTATTATTTATATTGATGACTCGCTAATCCATTCTTTTGACTTAAAAGAACATAGAAAGCACTTGGATATATTTCACCACGGGATTTTTAAGCATGCGTTAGTCCTCAGCAAGCCTAAGCTTGAGTTTGCAAAAACTAGAATTGAATATCTAGGAATAATCCTATTCCAAGGCAAAGTTGAATTGCAAGAACATGTGTTGAAAGCTTTAACTGAATTTCCAGATGCCATTGATGACCGCAGGCAATTGCAAAGGTTCTTGGGAAGCCTTAATTACATTAGGCAGTTTTATGAAAATCAAGCCAAAGATGTCAAATTCCTACAAAAGAGGCTCAGAGGAATAGAATGGACCCTATCTATGATGATTGTAGTTCAAATTATTAAACAAAAGGTCCAAAATATGCCAAGTTTGGTTCCTCCATGACATGAATTTCCCTATATTTTAGAAACATATGCATCCAATGAAATATGGGCAGGAGTTTTGATGAAAAACCATGAAAAAAGGGAAGAATTTTTCTCATATGCATCAGGATGTTTTAATGACATTGAACTCAAGTATCCATATTCTCATAAAGAAATCTTTGTCATCAAAAATGGAATCAAAATATTTAGGTTGTTCCTGAAGCCAGTAAGATTCATTGTAAGAACAGACCTCAAACTTATGGCTGGGATGTTTAGAAACAAAAGATTGTTAGAACAAGGAAATAATAGGGTACTAATATGGAGCTTATGGTTAGATGAATTTGAATTTGAGATTGAATATAAAAAGGGAAAAGATAATTGTTTAGAAGATTTGCTTAAAAGAGAAGCAACTCTGAAAGAAATCAAGATGTTCATTTGTTCATCAGCTTCAACTTCATTAGCACCTCCCTCTGCTCCAAAGGGTTTTCAGTTCTAATATGTAAATATTGTCATAAGTCATTTTGTTTTCAATGTCTCATAGATAGGATCAAGGAGAGTCTTGCATATGAATACATCTTTGAAAAATGGGTTAATAATACCCATAGTAATGTAAGTAATATTATGTATTTTATAGAGTCGCCCATAATGTTTCCAGGGATCATTATATTTGCACCTTTTGCAGGACAGAGATATATTTGTCTGTATGAGCCATGGCTGAGCTATGCATGCTATTGTAATATCTTGATGTACACCAAATATGCCAAAAGAGTTTAGCTAATGTTCGAATGTAGTTCTATGAGTAACCCCTATAATCATTGGCCACCCTTGCAGAAATTTTGAATAATATGACACATATTCACAAAGATTATCCCAATTATACACTATTGTGGAATATATGCATAATACATAACCTCCTCTACGTTGATCATCAATTTACAGAAGCAGAAACAATAACATGCGCACATATAAGCATCAATCGCACATATCAACACAGTATTTTCCCGGGGAAAGCATCTAGCTAAAAACCCCAACTATTTGTATATTATATTGATTGAGAACATGTAACAATACATAGTACAATACTCTTCACAAGTATCCAGCACTATCTCCACCTGTTACACACAATACAGCTCAGATCTGATCTCCAAATCTCCCTCGTTGCTTGCCTACCTCCACTGCGCAATCCTACATGAGAATATTGATGAATGAATGATCCAAATTCGTATTTCCCTTGGATATACCACGCAATCCTCATTCGCAATACTCAATCCCTTGATTGTGCAAATCACATGCACAACTATAGTCACAACTGGAAGCTGTCTTGCCCTTTCACTCATCTCTAACACTTGTCTCCACTGAAATGTCCATGCACTAAGTTAACTGATGTATTCTTAAGTTGCTTTATGAGTTAATAATTAGTGAATTAATTAATAACTAATTCACACCACTCATCACTTAGTCTATTGACCAGTTAGACTAAATAAAACTAGTTCAACTAAGTCAAACTGAACACAACTCCATTAACTGCTCATCTAACTCCCCAGAACTCAACCACTTGAGTTCTAACTGAAGTCCTTCATGCAATAGCTCAGTCAACCCATAGGTGACTACGTGATTCCTTTAGGCAGTTGCATGTGCCACATCTGTAGCTCCAATTGAAGTGCTCCAAGAGAATAAGATAAAGCTTAGAGTCCAAATATTACTAAGCGCTAATAATATTTGACTGTTTCTATTTTTACCTGACAGTCTAAAAATAGAATCTGATCACACCGCTATGATCCAAAAAACAGAAGTCCATCTATTTTTCCCAGCATGACCAATTATCCATAAACAGCATCCTGCAACTCATAGACATGATCCATATGTCTAAAAATAGACATAGTCTAAAAATAGTCTTTGTGCCAAAAATAGCCTCCTGGTCCACTTAGTGAAGGCAGCTTCTTTTCACTAAGCTCCATCATCTTGTTGCATTTTCAACACTCCTTGTCAACAAGATATGGATTATCTGCAACCCCTATCCTGTAACTCTGGAATGTTCTGCATGCAACACATCTACCCGGTCCACTTGCTCCAACAACACTTGGAACAAAAACACTCCCAACTGACCCCTCTGTTGGGCTAGGAACATACTATGATGTTGAATCTCTACCTACTGCTGACAAGTGCTCCTTCTCTGACATCTACGCTACTCCAACATCTCTATGCATCTCACACCATTGCACACCTCTCTGTGCCACCTAGCATTGTGCAAAACACTTGTGCCTCTCGCATTGTTGCAGCCTGCTAGCTATGCGCTGTCCTGGGATTCCCTGCATTGTCGTTCTCTCTGTCGTTCCATATGCATCTGTCTCTACCCATTCAATCAATTCCTGCTACTCCACATCAGGGCTCCTGCAGCAAGGTCTCATCCAAGAGGTTGGGGACCTCAAGGATCTTGCCCCTCTTCCTTGGGACAATCACTCTACATCGCCCCACCTCTTACCTGGAGGTATGAATGCATGTGAGCCCTCTACCCACCTGGCTCGAAGTTCCCCCCTACTAGAGGTCTCTGCATGAGTAGATGTTTCTACTCGATCTCCACTCAAATTCCCCTGTTATGGCTACTCTACAACCTCCTGAAGCTGCTGCACCAATCGTGGCTCCTCCACAATCATCTGAGACTTCTTCTGGCTCTGCATGTTGAGAGGTAATATACCCTCCCTCTCAACCACCAAGTCTCTAACCTTTGTCGTGCTCCTCAAGGCTTTTGCATGCATCTTGTACCTCAAGTGCATACAAGTTCTCGGCTAGCACACCAATCTATTTCCACTTTCCCACCGTCACGAAATTTTCTAGAAAAAGAGCTAATTTTAAATCAACGATATCTCCCTCATCCAAACTCCGATTCAACCGATTTTTATTTTTTTTTGGGTATTTTTCCACAAGGAATCCAAATCTGCTATTTATGTCTGAAAATTTTGTACACAAATTTTCAGATCTGCTCTGCAGACTCTCAGCCCAAAACTCAAAATTTTGAAATCTCCTCTCAGTATATTGTTCTTGCTTGATCACCTGTGCTCCGATACCATGTAGAATTTCATAGAATTTTTCTACAAATCAGCTAGCTTTGATACCATGTAGAACTTTTTCTACAAATCAGCTAGCTCTAATACCATGTAGAAATTTCCCACATGTAGATCAACCTGGTAATGCAATGTACTAAAGCAAAACATTGATCTACTTCTACAAACAATTTAGAGGAAGCTTCATCAACCATGAGAAACATCAATAAGAACACATATAACTAATATGGAGAAATCAAACACACATAACACATAAGATATAATTAGGGGAAAGCACCAGCATAAAACCCCAACCATGTATTATCAATCAAGTGGAAATCCTCTTCAACATACAAAAAGAATCAGCTCAATAGCTATCCTACTCTCTCTGTACTCTGATGATTTTCAATCAAAAGATAAAAATCATGGACTACCTAGGCCTCAATATATAGGCCACAAGTCCTCCAATCTCTATAATAGATCCTTCTCCATGCAAGGAATACTTACTAGAAATATCCAATCATCTAATAGTACAATGTCCCACATCTAATCTCAATTGGGTCTCTGACAGAACTGACATGCAACAGTTATCCATGAGTGAATTCTCAGTTATCTAAAATAATAGTTGTCACATGCATGCAAGAATTGACAAACTATATTTTATTATTTTTAACTTGTTAAAATAATCTAACTAGACTTGACTAGTTAGAACTAAGTCAGTTGATTCTCTCATTATAGAATTCATACTTATTCCCTCAATCAGTGGAGGAAATTAAGGATAAATTCCTCAATCAGTGGGACAACTCATGTGCATGCTCACAAAAACTTCAAATTCGAATTTCCTTAACTAATTAACTCAACTGAATTAATTAATTAATATTTCCAACTGTTGTTTAGACCAAATTAATCTTACTTCCTATAGATAGACTAGGGACTGCTATAAATAGGAAGGGACCCAAAAATGCTATTTTTAGAACTTTCTATTTTTAGCAGTTTCATCTCTCACCCAATGTGGCCAATGACCTCACTAGCCAAACTGTTATTTTTAGACATGTTATTTTTAGCAGGTCTATTTTTAGCACATTCTAAATTTATCATTTCTTTTTGCACATTTTTCAACACTCCCTCTCAACAAGAAAGGCTTCCTCTCGAACTTGATCCTGTAACTTTGGAATGTTCTGCATGCAACACATCTACTCAGTCCACTTGCTCCAACAACACTTGAAACAAAAAACTCCCAACTGACCACTCTATTGGGCTAGGAACATAATCTGATGCTGAAGCTCTACCTGATACTGATAAGTGCTCCTTCTCTAACATCTACGCTACTGCAACATCTCCATGCATCTCACACCATTGCACACCTCTCACTGTGCAAAACACTTGTGCCTCTCGCATTGCTACAGCCTACTAGTTATGCGCTGTCCTGGGATTCCCTGCACTGCCGCTCTCTCTTCCATTCCATCTGCATCTGTCTGTACCCAATCAGTCAGTTCCTGCTACTCCACATCGGGGCTCCTTTAGCAAGGTCTCATCCAAGAGGTTGGATACCTCAAGGATCCTGCCCCTCCTCCTTGGGACAATCACTCTACATCGCCCCACCTCCTACTTGGAGGTATGAATGCATGTGATCCCTCTACCCACCTGGCTCGAAGTTTCCCCCTACTGGAGGTCTCTACATGAGTAGATGTCTCTACTCGATCTCCAGTCAACTTCCCCTGTTGTGGCTACTCCACAACCTCCTAAAGCTACTGCACCAATCGTGGCTCCTCCACAATCGTCTAAGACTTCTTCCGGCTCTGCATGTTGAGAGGTAATATACCCTCCCTCTCAATCACCAAGTCTCTAACCTTTGTCTTGCTCCTCAAGGCTTTGCATGCATCTTGTACCTCAAGTGCATACAGGTTCTTGGCTAGCACACCAATCTATTTCCAGTTTCCCGCCGTCACGAAATTTTCTAGAAAAAGAGCTGATTTTAAATCAGCGATATCACCCTCATTCGAAATCCAATTAAACCGATTTTTTTTTTTTTTATTTTGGGTATTTTTCCACAAGGAATCCAAATCTGCTATTTATTTTTGAAAATTTTGTACATAAATTTTTATATCTGCTCTGCAAACCCTCGGCCCAAAACTCAAAACTTTGAAATATCCTCTCAGTATACTGTTCTTGCTTGATCACCTGTGCTCTGATACCATGATAATTTTGTAGAATTTTTCTACAAATCAGTTAGCTCTGATACCATGTAGAACTTCTACAAATCAGTTAGCTCTGATACCATGTAGAACTTCTACAAAACAGTTAGCTCTGATACCATGTAGAAATTTCCCACCTATAGATCAACCTGGTAATACCTCATTTCTTACACGGTGAATTGAGGTGGCCAACGTATGATTTTTGCTCTGCGGTATCTTCGCAGATCTGCGGCATCTTTTCGCTCTGTGGATCTAACTGTTTCTGTGGTATACATTTTCTTCTTCAAATTTAAACTACGAAAACTTATATCTTCGCAGATCTGCGGCATCTTTTCGCTCTGCGGTATCTTCGCAGATCTGCGGCATCTTTTCGCTCTGCGTACATCCAAAATATATCTTCGACCTTGGACCGTAACATTACTCTTAACTCGCAGATCTTCGGTTCTGAACTCGGTGAAGGCGCAGATCAATACGTTTACTAAGGAGAACATTCTCTAGATGGCTCCCAGTTTCGCGAAAATAGCTGCTGGCTCTCCGTCAGCCTCTGGGGGGCAAGCTCCTGCCCATATAGTCAGTGAAGCCTCAGCTCCCACTATCGAGGTGGTCCAGGCTTCAATCGATGAGGCTTTGAAGTTCTCTGAGAGTGCCCTAATATGCCGATTCAATGGTTTTTGGCCGCGGCTCACAGCTCTCCATAGTTGGATCACGGAGGTATGGAAGCCTCTAATTTCTGATGCAATTAATATCTACCCCTGTGCTAGGGGTTTCTTTATAGTAGATTTTGAAAACCGGGAAAGCAGACAATGTATTCTAGATTCTGGCCCTTGGTTTTGGGATAAATCAGGCCTATTCATGAGGCCATGGAACCCATCTTTCGATCCCTCAACAACAGTCATAACCTCAGCACCAGTTTGGGTGAGATTACCAAATCTACCCTTGCATCTCTAGAATTTCTCTTCACTAGAAGCCATTGGAAATGCAATTGGAAAATTTTACTGCAGGTGCCCAGAAACAGAGGAATATGCCAGAACCACATATGCACGCATCTGTGTGGAAATGGAGTTCAGCGCCGGATTCCCAGTGGAAATACACCTAACAAGTAAAGACTATGTGTGGAACCAGAAACTCGATTATGAAAGTGTCCTCTTCAGATGTTGATCTTACTTTGAGACAGGCCACCTAGCCAAAAATTGCCCAAAAGCCTCTGAGAAAAATTTTGCTAGAAAAACTCACCACAGATCTACATGGTGGGAAGGAGCACAAAAAGAACACTACACTGTCATGCAAGAAGAATACTCTCCAGAAAACTCTAAATTACAAGAAATAGGGCAAGATAGAAACAACTCTCAAGACAAGCAGGGGGAAAGCCCCGCCCAACAACAAAAAGGTGAATTCAACAACCCCTCAAGCATCGACAGTGATGAGGTTCCAAATAACGCGCATTCTCCAACTATCTCCAAAAGGACGAACACAATAGATCGCGAAACTAAGACACCAATGTCCCGAGAACCAGAAGAGATGAAGGAGATGCAAGATAAAGGAAGTTGGAAGACCATAGAGAAGAAAAAGAAAGCTACACCACCAATCTCGCCAATAAAGACAAGGAGTCAGACAATTAGAAATTAAGAAATTATAGGTCCGATAGACCAATTTGGTCTCAGTGGACGTTAACCACCATCATCATCATCATCATCATCACAATGTACTAAAGCAAAACACTGATCTACTTCTACAAAGAATTTAGCGGAAGCTTAATCAACCATGAGCAACATCAATAAGAACACATATAACTGATATGGAGAAATCAAACACACGTAACACAGAAGACATAACTAGGGGAAAGCACCAGCATAAAACCCCAACCATGTATTATCAATCAAGTGGAAATCCTCTTCAACATACAAAAAGAATCAACTCAATAGCTATCCTGCTCTCTCTGTACTCTGATGATCTTCAATCAGAAGATAAAAATCTACCTAGGCCTCAATATATAGGCCACAAGTCCTCCAATCTCCTATAATAGATCCTTCTCCATGTAAGGAATACTTACTAGAAATATCCAAGCATCTGATAGTACATTGTCCCACATCTAATCTCAACTGGGTCTCTGACAGAATTGACATGCAACAGTTATCCATGAGTGAATTCTCAGTTATCTAAAATAATAGTTGTCATATGCATGCAAGCATTAACAAACTATATTTTATTATTTTAACAACTTGTTAAAATAATCTAACTGGACTTTACTAGTTAGAACTAAGTTAACTGATCCTTTCATTATAGAACTCATACTTATTCCCTCAAGCAGTGGAGGAAATTAAGGATAAATTCATCAATCAATGGGACAACTCATGTGCATGCTCACAAAGACTTCAAATTTGAATTTCCTTAACTAATTAACTCAACTGAATTAATTAATCAATATTTCCAACTGCTGCTAAGACCAAAATTAATTTTACTTCCTATAGATAGACTAGGGACTGTTATAATTAAGAAGGGACCCAAAAATGCTATTTTTAGAACTTTCTATTTTTAGTAGTTTCACCTCTCACCCAATGTGGCTAATGACCTCACTGGCCAAACTATTATTTTTAGACATGCTATTTTTAGCAGGTCTATTTTTAGCACATTCTAAATTTATCATTTCTTGTTGCACATTTTTCAACACATTCAAGCTAGTCCTTACCATAAATTCAAGATCTGGTGTAGCCCCTACAGAAGTTAGCTGGTCACGGATCCCTTGTAACCTAAGAAGGAAGGGATCGATTTCTTGTCCCTTCTACATCTGAAACTGTTTCATCTAACCCTCAAGCAACATCTTCCACTGAACGGAAGTTCCCTCATACAATGTGGTTAAGGCCTCCCACATTTCTCTTGTTGTGTCCTTCTCAGCAATATGTGGGATCACATGAT
This sequence comes from Pinus taeda, assembly GCA_000404065.3. Lineage (NCBI taxonomy): Eukaryota > Viridiplantae > Streptophyta > Pinopsida > Pinales > Pinaceae > Pinus > Pinus taeda. The sequence goes on from APFE030242241.1 coordinate 14,031, forward strand.
CTTTGACCCCATCGAATATCATGCACTTTGCTTTTTCTTGAGACTCCTCGTACTTCTTAAGAGGATCAACATCAACCGAAACAACAACTATCTTCAAGGCATAATCCTGGATGCGATTTTTATCCAAAACTATTAGGATCCTGGCCTTCTAGGTGACGAAGTTGGATGCTTCATCCAACCTATCCTGATCCCTCAGTCCGTTAATGGCCATATCTTCTCAAAAGAATTTCAAGCTGGTTCTCTTCTCCCTCTTTCTCTGTTGCCCTAGCAAAACTCGGATCTGGATTTCTTGGCACTAGAAATCCTCTAAGGAATAATCCTCGAAACACCCCTCTCTAACCTCGAAACACCCCTCTCTAACCTCTCTCTTTGTTGCTACTCAGCACTGGATCTAGATTGCTTGGCAAGAAATCTTTTGAGCGACTAATTCCCTCTACTTTTCTTCTACCCCACTAGGTATTGTTTTTCACCAACAGAATCAGCACCTCACTAGCAACTCCAGATGAATTCTGCACTGCACCTCTAGCTCTGATAACTGGAAAAACGAGACTCAACAATCTCTACGATGGCCCAGTAATCATTGCACTTCCCTCTACAACAATAGTGTCACCCAATCAAGTTGATGCATGCTCTGCATGAGCCTACTTTGGTGACTGTGTCACCCCTCCTCTGCTCTCTTAACCATAAAATGTGTTGTCTCTCAAGACAACTGCCTTCATGCCCATATTTTCCACTGTCCTTTTGTTGATGGCTTCAGTCCTCCTTGATCTTCAATCGCTCCGATACTGTTAGGCCCCTATACTACTAGATTAACCCCTTATTGTTATTAGTACAACCCACTTATTATATTGATGTACCCATGTAGTGCCCATATTGTTACTATGGAGCCCCATAGAAGCCCACT
>APFE030242243.1:0-21273 GCA_000404065.3 Pinus taeda
TATCCCTATGCCCAAAAGAGTGAAATTGAATGTATGGTTGTAGAAATGTTAGAGGCTGGTATAATTCAACCTAGTCAAAGTTCTTTCTCTGCTCTAGTAATATTGGTGCACAAGAAGGATGGATCATGGCGCATGTGTCCAGATTATAGGGAGCTCAATAAGCTCACTATTAAAGATAAATTTCCCATTCGTGTCATTGATGAATTATTGTTTGAATTGCATGGATTAATTTACTTCACCAAGTTGGATCTTCGTTCAGGATATCATCAAATCAGAATGAAGACTAAATACATTTTGAAAATAGCTTTTAGAACTCATGAGGGTCATTATGAATTTTTGGTCATGCTTTTTGGTCTTACCAATGCACCTTCTACATTTCAAGGTTTGATGAATTCCATTTTCAAACCCTTCCTTAAAAAATTTGTGTTAGTATTTTTTGATGATATACTAATCTACAACAAGTCTTGGAAGGATCATGTTCAACATGTTGACACGGCGCTCAAACTATTGGAGGAGAAACAATTATATGCAAAAAGCTCCAAATGTTTCTTTAGAGTACAAGAAGTGGAATATTTGGGTCATATTGTATCTCATGAAGGTATTAAGGTAGACCCTGGTAAAATTAAAGCCATTAAGCAATGGAAAATCCCCACATCCATAAAGCATCTGTGAGGATTTCTCGGGTTGACAAGGTATTATCACAAGTTTGTTAAGAATTATGGGAGAATAGCGACACCTCTAACAAAATTATTGAAGAAAGATGCATTTTCATGGACTATGGAAGCAACGAAGGCCTTTGAACATCTTAAAGAGGCAATGTGCCAAGCACCGGTTTTAGCTACGCTGGACTTCATACAAACCTTTATTGTGGAATGTGATGCCTCGGGAAATGGAATTGGTGTTGCTTTAATGCAAGAAGAAAGACCCATTGCTTTCGAAAGTCGTCCAATCAAAGGAAAGTATTTACACAAAGTTATTTATGAGAAGGAAATGTTGGCAATACTACATGCACTTAAGAAATGGCAACCCTACCTAATGGGAAGACACTTCAAGGTAAAAACAGATCATAATAGTCTTAAATACTTTTTAGAACAAAGATTACCTTCAGAAGATCAGCAAAAATGGGTCACAAAGATGTTGAGTTATGTCTTTGAAATCATCTACAAAAAAAGGGAATCAAAATGTTGTGGCAGATGCACTCTCAAGAAAGGATGAGGATGTGGAAGCATTGCTTTGCGCCATTTTTATTATCGAACCATATTGGATAAATGAAACAAGGGATGAATGGAAGAATGACGAAGAAGTGTAGGCACTCATTCAAAATATACAACAAGATCCCAGTACATCTTATACATTTAGCTGGAAAAATGATTCATTATAGTACAAAGATCGCTTATACCTATGTAAGGATTCACAACTCAAACAAAATATTCTTATGGAATTGCACACCTCTCCCTTAGGAGGGCACTTGAGATTTTTAAAAACTTACCACATGGTTAAGAAGGAATTTTTTGGGGATGGCCTTAAATCGGATATTCAAAAGTTTGTGGGAGAATGTTTGGTTTGCCAACAAAATAAAGTTGAAACAATTAAGACCCCAGGTCTATTACAACCTTTATCTTTTCCAAGCCAACTTTGGGAGGAGGTTTCAATGGATTTTATCACAGGTTTACCCAAGTCCGAAGGAAAGAGTGTCATCATGCTGGTAGTTGACAAACTTACCAAGTATGCACACTTTTGTGCATTATCTCATCCATTTATAGCCAACACATTTTCCATTGCAATAATGGAAACAACTCAAAAGGTACATGGAAACCCAAAAATTATTGTAAGTGACATAGATCCCATTTTCACTGGAAATTTTTGGACATAATTATTTTCTTGTGTTGGTACTCAGTTAGCTCATAGCTCATCTTATCATCCTCAATCTGATGGGAAAATTGAGATAGTAAACAAATGTTTGGAAGGATATATTTGTTGCTTTGTATATGATAAATAGACACAATGGTTCAAATGGTTGCCTCTGGCTGAATGGTGGTATAACACTTCCTTTCATACTGCAGCAAAAATGACCCCATTTATGGCATTTTATGGATATCATCCATTGTCCATTGCATCATATTTAAGAGAAAATTCAAAGGTTCAAGCAGTGAAAGATCACATCGAGCATTAACAACAAGTTCTCCAACTCTTAATGAATAACCTCACTTTGGCGCAGAATAGAATGAAACAACAGGCAGATCAACATTGCAGCGAAAGAAGTTTTGATGTAGGTGATTGGGTATTCCTACGACTACAACCATATAAACAAATGTCCCTCAAGCAAGCTAAGAAGGATAATAAATTATCACCAAAGTATTATGGTTCATACAAGGTGTTGCAAAATATTGGTACTATGGCATACAAATTGGAGCTTCTTGCAGCCTCCCAAGTGCACCCAGTTTTCCATGTTTCATGCTTAAATAAGGTTATAGGTGAAAAGCTCCCAGTTCAAACAATATTGAGAGAACTTGACGAGGAAGGAAAAATCATATTGGAACCTGAAACAATCACAAAAACATGAACTCAACAGCTACGAAATCAATCAATTTCAAAGTATCTCATCAAGTGGAAGAACTTACCCGCAGAAGATTCCACATGGGAGGATGATAATTTTATACAGAAACATCCAAAACTACTCAAGTGTTGAGGACAACACTTATTTGAAGGAGAGGGGCATGTTAGGCCCCTATAATACTAGTGATTCCTCCATTACTATTGTCATTGTAGCCCTTATTATTTTTATTGTGCCCCTATTGTCCCCATATTGTAATTATTGTGCCCCATAGAAGCCCACTAGTGTTATTGTTGTGCCCTTATATTATTATTGTTATGTCAGCTTTGATTATATTGTGACCCCTTATATTCCTATATATAGAAAGGAGGTTTTGTCATTTGTATCATCCAAGAATTGTTCATTTGTGTAATGTAAAGGAGGTTGACCCCTCGAAGAGACTAGTTTTGAAGTCGTAGCTCTATATTTTCTTCTATTTTGTGAGCTAGTTGCATAACAAATATGCTTGTTAAGTTCAAATAATACTTTTTAGCACAATATACTTCTCACGGTGGAACACATTTGAATTTTGCATTTTGGAACAATGAACCTAAGGTGTCCTAATTGTTTAACTTGTTATAACCTTATTTTTAATATAAATTTTATCTATTATTTAAAAAAAATAAATTACAATACATGTAGTTTAACTAATAAACGAAATGGTCGTTGGGGTTCTCTTGGGTGGTTGGTAAGAGTGGTTGTTATTTTCCCCACCCAAGTTCAATTCCTTGTGAATGACATGACGATGAAAATATATTTTTGTAATGGCTACATACCTATGAATATTATTGTATTAACTCTCATTCTCACCCTTATGTAGAATGAGATGATGAATTCCCTTAAAAAAGAAAAAAAATTACTAGACAAAATGGCTCCTATGAAACACCTTTTTTGTCAATTTCGCCCAAAAACCCCTAGACATTTTTAAGAAGCATAAGTTTAAGTTGTTTAATATGCAAAAATTGAGTGTCTCGAGGTTTTTTGAGGTGTTGAATCCATTTATGCATTCAAAAGTTAATTTTAAATAATAACAAATCACAATCTTGGTTGAAATTGTATTGTCAACTTATGACCCGAAAAGCCATTTCATCTATTAATTAGATCATGCTATTATAATATATATATATATATATATATATATTTTAATATTAAATATATATTTAATAAATTTAAAATATTGTTTGTCATCGCTGGTGGTGGCTTAAGTTGGTTTATGTGGCAAGGATTGGCTTGGGTGGTTTTATTTGCATATTGAATTTGGTGTTGTGGGTGGGGTTTAAAGTTGGGTTTATGGTCATTGGCTCATTGTGGTTTCGTAGTCTTGGGGAGGTGTTTGTTTTGTCTAATGGTTGAGGAAGTTAATTTGGTGGATGTAGTAGCATTGCCTTCTACCTTCTCTGATGGATTGTCGCCAAAGATTCAGTCCTTTGTCTGGTGTTATTATGGCGAGCCTGCGTGTTGGTGTCCAAACTTTGTTGAGGGTGCTTTGGGTCGGTTTGTGTGTCCATTTGTAGGTAGGGGAAATCCACATAGGGAACTAGAGTTGTCTCTTCGTGACTCAAAGATGTCACCAAGACAGAGACAAAGGAGTAGAAGGGGTGGTGGTGGCGGATTCCAGCTTGATGAGAGGGGGTTGAGGCTCTTTGGCCACGATTTTGTGGTGACATATTTCAACCTAATCCTATCAGAAATGTGCTAGGAGATCAAGGATTTGGAGATTAAAGTTGGGGAGGAAAGGGAGTCCATGTCTAATTATGAATTGCTTGAGCACTTGGCAAGGTGGGTGCCAGACCCTAGGCACACCAGGGGTAGACAAAAGCATTACCTGAACTTAGTTGTGTTTCATTGACAAATGGAGACAATGTTGGGTTTGGTACTAAGGGATAAACATGTAGAGAAGTACAATAACTTCACCTCCTTGGAGGATGTCCAAAGAATGTTGAGAAATCTGAGGTTTAGTGTGGACAGAATGGATGTCTCCCTCATGCATGTGGAGAGCCACGTTCCATGTGAGTGATGGCAGAGATGCCAGAGACCCTCCTAGCTCAAGTGCTCGAGTTCCAAAAAATGTATAGTCTTAAGAAAATACCAATGATCTATGGTGGTGGGTGAAGGTATATGAGTCTCTCCTAAATTTCTTGTTTTTTTGGTTCTGGCGTGCCCTTGAATGGCCTTTTTTTCCTTGGATTACAAAGACATATCAACATTGCGCCCATGTGTTTTTTGGGATGGGTGTGTATTTTCTTCTAGACATCAGTGTATATTGTCTTACTTGGGACTGGTATTGTCAATGTTCAGTTGGCAGAGGTGTTTTGTGAGGATGGTTTGTTGGTTTGTGGGTTGGAGGTGGTGCCTTGTTTTCAGTGGGTTGGTGACTTTAGTGACACCCTCGAGGACTCTTTCTAGCAGCGTTTGGGTTGGTTATTGTGGACAACTGAGGCACAACTCTTTTGTCATCTACCTCAGATTCTTGGGTGAGGCTTTTATCTAGGTCTTTATTATTTCTCATATGGAGGGGTTCTAGGTCCAGAGAGGCCCAGATGTAATGATTTTTGTATACATATAATTAGTAATAGATTGTATAAATGACGAAGGATAAGAACTAATTTTTGGTACTCCCACTGTGAGCTTATGGCTATTTATGTAATTTAGTTTTCTTGATTAATACACAGTTTATAAATTTACAAAAAAAATATATTAAAATATCCCTTGGTGGGGTTGAATCTTGAAATACATAATGGGTGAGGGGGACGAGCCTACCACACCAATACAACATAAGGAGTTAATTAGGGGGTTGGAGTAGGCACCCTCTTATATGCATAAACATGCAAAATTATTTCATGGTAGAGGAGATGGTTTCCAACCTAATGTGGTTTTTAAACAGGGTGATTGGTATTCAAGGTAGCGCAGGGAGGCCCCAGCCAGACCCCCTGCATCAGGAGATATGGTCAAGGGGCAAGTTAAGAGCAGGCTAACTGGAAATACTTTTGCCTCTGCAAAATACCTAATAAGAGCATAGTTGGTTGGGCTTACATTACGTGTGAGAGTGCTACGTGTTTGGTTGAGTCGATGGAGTTGCGAGGGAGGAGCAAAGATCAAGCGATCAACTATAAATTTCCTGTTTCTCCTCGAGTGTTCGATTCAATGGACATTGAAGGGGATTTTCCAATCCTAAATTCAAAGGTTCTCTTGGCTTGTGGAATTGGGGTACTTTTGTCCCGTAGGCTTTCTATTTCTTTTCATGGCTTCTCTTTGAAAGTTCCCTAACATGCTTCTAGAAGGGGTTGTATCTGTCTCTATGGCATTTTTTATTCTTGCAATGGTTTGATAATGTTATTGGTTTGTAATTTTGGAGTTGACCTCGGGTTGACATTCATTGCATTCCATTTCCAGTGGCGCTCTATTAGTTATGGTCGGTCTTTACTGGCTCTGGGCTATTGTTATGTTAACCTAATCCCGCCACCCTCCGGGTTGTTGGGAGTATGGGTTTCGAGTCTGTATGGATATATCTTTGGTGTTTATCCTAGGTGATTATTATTAACTTGTTTCACTTGGTGGTTGCCTTCTGGTCGTGATCACTTTTCAGGATTTTGTGGTTTTCATATTGTGTTGTGGCTTCATCACCCACCAATTTCTGGTCTTTTTAATTCTATCATTTATGATGCAGGAGCATTAGAGCTTCCAAGCCATTCAATCTTCAATGTGAAAAAAAATCAAAAAGGGGTTTTATTTTTAGAAGATTTTATATTCTTCTATGTAAATAATGTAACAACCCTAGTCAAAAATCCATGTAATAAAGTTAATAAAGGCAAAACAAGACCAAGGTCACGAGACACTGATTCCAAGTTGAATGTTGGGAAAAACATCCTAGTGTGGGTGCTCATTTGGTTTATTGTGGCTAAGAAAATTGGCAAAGGCTATGGTAAAGGCTTTGAAAAGGCAAAGTGGCACATGTTTATGAAAATAATGGAAATTAAGAGAAAAGGAAGGTGAAAGGTCACACGTTGCATGTGAGGAGGAAAATGAAGGAAAATAATGGAAACTGAAGAAAATAGAGGCGTCATTAGTAAAAAGGCTTCTGTGGGTCAGTTTGTAGCTTTTTGCCAGTTCAGTTTTGGATCTCTCTCTCTCTCTCTCTCATGCTCTTGGACACTTAGATAATTCTTGTAGCACTCTAGCATTGGAGGAAAGAAGGCAAAGGAGGGACAAGAAAACAATAGGAAGAAAAATATCGAGCAAGGAAGAGCAGGATCAAGCGGCTACAACGGGATTACTCGCAAGTATCAAGTTTCATGTATGATTCCTTGCTAGTTTTGGCATACATGGTACATGCATGTGTGTTTTTGGTTCTCTTGTTGCCGTTGGCATGGGTTTTGCCAGGTGTGACAATGTTCTTTAGCCTTTCCTTGCCATTTACGGATAGCTATGGCGTGATGGGGTTCTATTGTTTTGGTTGAGATGGATTGTCAGATGTATTCGACACTGAGTGGGGTGATCTCAGGGTTGATCACAAGGCCTAGGAATCCTGAGATAGGGATATACGGTAAAACCTTACTGTGAATACCCTTGATTGGGCCTAGGAATCCCTTGACTGGTAATGGTGGGATATACGGTAAATCCTAGAGGGTGTCGACCTCATAGGCCTAGGAATCTCTTGACTGGTAATGGCAGGACACGGTAAAGCTGAGAGGTTGAAATAGCCAAATTCCTCATGGTATAGTTGGAGAGATTCAGAGGCATCCATGCTTGTATACACCTAGTGATCTGGTGGGATTACGATAAATCATGGTTATATTGATGAGGGTTTTAGGCCTAGGAATACCTTGGTGGGATATAAGGTAAATCTTGAATAAGCCTTGGTTGGTTTTGTTGTGAGTCCCAAATTCATGCTTGGAATATGGCATGGGGGTGATTGGTTGAAAGAAAGATTTGGTTCAGCCAATCTATGGTCGAGTGGTTCGTGGAAGTCCCTAGCTTGGTTGGCTTATGCGTTCATTAATAAGAGCTCTTTTTCCTTTGGTATTTCATGTGTAAATGTACTTGTTCATATGTAGATTTTATGGTTATTCCGTCATTGTATTTATGTTGGTTATATGTTGGTTATAAGCATGGTTTATGACAGACTTGATTATGGCTCTCATCATGGTTTGATTAGTATATGAAATGTGAATGATTATATATCCTAATAGATGATAATGCAACTATTGTGATAAGGCATCAACTCTTCCTTACGAATCTCGGATAAGTATGAGACCCATATGCTCATATCTGTTGTTATGACCTATATATTACATATTTGTGATATGTTTGAAGAAATGCTTGTCATGGCTAGTAGGGGACCAGTCAAGTCATTGTAAAAATGTTTGCATTGGTATCCTTATTTCATGGCTGTTTACCATTTATGAAAGTTTCATGAAGTTATGGATAGTGGCCTGAGTCCTCGCCCTGAAAAAGTGGCACAAAATCTTGGGTTGTTGGCTCAGAACTGCTTGAAAAAGGGCATAGTCGTGGCATGTCGGGAGCGACTAGAGGACCTCAGTCGCATGCATGGATTGTCATGGGAGAATCTGGGGGTCCATATCAACAAAAAGACAAGTTGTCTTAGGGACTAAGCACCTAGAAGAGTTGGTTGCCTCTTAAAGGGTTTGTAGGTTCTAAGGAAGGTTAGATTGGTTTTCTTTTGTCAGTTCCACTTCCTTAACTGTACATGGGGGGTTGAATCACATCATAGTAGCCTCTCCTCACATGTTTACCTCAGTGGACTGGTTAGCTTAGGTAAATGTGGGAGGAGGGCGTTACAGAATGGTATGAGTTCACTGCTTGGACTGGATGGGCGGAATATGTTGGTCTTGCATACATGTCGATTACATATGTGTTCTTCATATTTGTGGTCTATGTGCTTATTGTGTGTGCATGGTGGAGGTCATGGTTGCAGTTGTGTTTCCATGTGAGAGTTGATGGTGTTGTTGTTGGAGGTGGTCATCATGAGTGTATGTCAATTATGCACTTGTTATGCATGTCAGTGTCTATACGTCATTATGCATACATTGACATGGTTATAGTCATAGTGCATGGGATCATGGTATGTGGTTGGTATGGTCATGCATTGATACCTAGATAATGGTTGTAATGATGATTATATTTATACATGTATTGTGCTAATTTGGTTGATCTTGTAGACGAGATATCCTCCCCTAAACTATATTGAGGTATGCTGATTATGTTATGTTTTGGTTTGAGTTGACATGGTATACTTGCAATAAGAAGATCAAAGATGACTAGCAAGATGGTAGACTACAGTTCACGATATTCTCCCTATGGATCATATGAGCAGCGTGGGGAAATCTTCTGACTTAGTAGACACATTGAGAAGTTTGAAGGCAGAAATAAGAATTTGCAAAGCAAATAATGACATAATCATTCAAACAAAGGAGAAATAAGCAGAAGTGAATGCAATGATCCTTTAGAGATTTTCAAAATTGCAGAGATAGGGATCGCTTAGGATCACCCATGTAAGGAGGATAGGACAAATGGAGCATATGGCAGTAGATCTCATGGTGGGCATAGGTCAACTAGGGATGACATGATCAGAGATGGCAAGCTCTTGGATACTACGGATAGGAGGGGTGATGGACACAAGTTCTATTATAGTTTTGGTTCTGGCAGGCACTATAATCGTCATTATTATCATCCTTATAAGAGGAGTGGCAAAGGATATTCATCGGATGAATTCAAGAAAGCAAATCCCCCCACCTTTGATGGGAATTTGAATAAGTGGGAGGATGCAGAGGCATGGTTACTCAGGATGAATAAGTTCTTTGAGTTGCATGATTACATGGAGAATAAGAAGGCTAGAATAGTTATCTTCATCCTCAAACGGAAAGCAAACATTTGGTGGGAAGATGTGGAGCGAGTCAGAGACATCAGGACATAGGAGTTGAGTTGGAATGAATTCAAGAGACTTTTTAGGAAGAAATACTTGTCATACAGGTACTACGACAACAAAGCCAAGGAATTTTATGAGCTAAAGACGGCTTCGATGACGAATGAGGAGTATATGACCAAGTTCTTAGAGTTGTTGAGGTATGTATCGTATATTAAGGATGAAAAAGCCAAAGTTCAAAGATTTTTTAGTGGGTCTCCATTAACATTTAGAGATCGGATTGAGTATGATGAGCCTCGGTCACTTGAAGAAGTGGTAAGGTGAATCATTGTTATGAGAAATCAAAGCGTAAGACAAAATCTCAACAAGGATGGAAGGGGAAAGATAAAGCTAAAGGTAAATGGCACTTGAAAAGAAGAAGACCCCAAAATGTAGGAGAGAAAGAAAATGTTGCAACTTACAAGAAGTTTAATGGGTCATAGCATGGAAGGCAACATAATAAAGGTGATGGTAAAGGAAAGTTGCAGCGTTGAATATGTTGCAAGGAGCATCTTAAGAAGGATTGTCAGTAGAATCAGAGCAGTAGGCCTAAGATTTATAGCGCAAAGGACGCATAGATAGTTGGCGAATGTTGGGCAAAGCATTTCACAGATTTATGCAGCGTTGGATAACGAGCAAGAAGATCACCATGCATCTATTATCGAGATGGATGATAAGCTTTGTGATCAAGTTGTTTCTATTTTGATTGGCCCTGGATCTAATTATGTTTACGTTAGTCCTGTCCTGGTGGATAAGTGTGGTTTGAATAAAGAAGTGCATGCAAAATCTTGGTCAGTGCAGTTGGCTACAGGTACAAAGAGGAGAGTGCATCATTGGGTAAGAGCTTGTGCATTTGAGTTGAATGGTATGCCTAGCTAAACACATTTAAATGTATTATCATTAGGATCATATAGTATGTTGTTGGTTATGGACTAGTTATATCTTCATAGGACCAAGGTGGATTGTTATGACAAAGCTATTGAATGCTTGGATGACAATGGGGAACAAAGAATCTTGCAGGGTAAGAAGAAATCTACATAAGTTAGAATGGTGACAATTATGCAGGCATAACACAGTCACAAAAAGGGTGTACGTTATTGACATTGCATATTTCTAGTGATAAAGGTAAGGATGTTGAGGATGCAGAATTTATGAAGAGGTACCCAATCTTGCAACAATTTCAAGATGTGTTTCCAGCAGAGATTTCAGAGTTGTCAAATCATAGAGAAGTGGACTTTTCTATTGAGTTGGTATCAGGGATAGCACCAACATCAAAGGCACCATGCATGATGAGCACACCAAAGTTAGTAGAATTGAAGTTGCAGTTGAAGGAAATGCTTGAGGGATACATTAGGCCAAATGTATTGCCTTGGGTTGAACCAATGTTGTTTTTAAAGAAGAAGGATGGTACTCTCAGGTTATGCATTAATTACGAGTAGTTGAACAAGGTGACCATCAAGAATAGGTACTCGTTGTCGAGGATTGATGACTTGTTTGACCAGTTGAAGGGAGCATCAATGTTCTCGAAGATTGACTTGAGATCCAGATATCATCAAGTATGCATTAAAGAAGAGGACATCTACGAGAATGCTTTCAGGGCTAGGTATGGGTATTATGAGTTTGTTGTAGTTCCATTTGGTTTGACTAATGATCCAGCTACTTTTATGTGCTTGATGAATAGTGTGTTGCGTCCTTATCTGGATAAGTTTGTTATTGTATTCATTGATGACATCTTGATATATTCTAAAAATGAGGAAGACAATGTTGAACACTTAACAACAGTATTGAGATTGCTGAGAGAGAATCACTTGTATGCTAAGCTCAGTAAATGTAGTTTATTTTAGATAGAGGTACATTACTTGGGACATGTTGTCTCCAAAGAAGGCATAATAGTGGATCTAGAGAAGATAAGAGTTATCATGGAATGGGCAGCTCCTAGAAATGTGGATGAGGTAAGATCATTTATGGGGCTAGCAGGTTATTACAGGAGGTTCATCAGGAACTTCTCTCAGATTCCATACCCTATTACGTAACTGTAGAGACAAGGTAAGAAATTTGAATCGACAGGCAACGAGTTTTGAGCAATTGAAGCAGTTTTTGACAAATGCTCTAGTGCTAAAGATTGCAGATCTAGACAAAGAGTTTGTGGTCTGTACAGATGCCTACAAGAGAGGACTTGGTGGAGTCTCGATGCAGGAAATATAGGTAGTATGCTATGAGTGACAGAAACTACATGAGCGTGAACAAGATTATTCGACACATGATCTTGAGTTGACAGTGATCATACATGCATTGAAGATGTGGAGACGTATCTTCTTGGTAGGAGGTTTGTACTGATAAGTGATCACAGTGGATTGAGGTATCTATTTGACCAACTGAATTTGAATTCTAGACAAGAAAGAAGGTTGTCCATGATCAGTGAGTTTGACTTTGAGATTAGGTATACCAAGGGGAAAGAGAACAAGGTTACAAATGCTCTTAGCAAGAGGGTACATGTAAATCACATAGTAGCTATGAGATCTTATGGGACAGATCTACAAGCTCAGATCTTACATGCAGGACAATAGGATGACAGGTACATGGAACTTATGCTCAAGTTATAGTAGGGTACAGGTGATCAGGATGTGGACTATTGTCTCACAACAGATGGTTTGGTCAAATTTAGGGATAATATCTATGTGTCGAATGACAGTGAGCTCAAGAAGACTATCTTGTGAGAATTTCATGTGAAACCATATTCAGGTCACCTAGGATACCAGAATACATTAACAATGATGAAGAAGTTTTATCATTCGACAAATCTGAAGAAGGAAGTGGTAAAGTTCATGGCTAGATGCTTAGACTACCAGTAGTTGAAAGCAGAGTGTAAGCATCCAGGCAAGTTGCTTCAGCCGATTTCGATTCTAGAGTGGAAATGGGAGGTAATTTCCATGGATTTCATCACAAGTTTGTCGAGGACATCTAGGCAACATGATTCCATCATGGTTATGGTTGAAAGGTTGACAAAGGTAGCACACTTCATTCTAGTGAAGCCTACTTATTCAACCAATGATGTAACACAGGTCTTCATCCGAGATGTAGTGAGGTTGCATGGTGTTCCAAGGAAGATTGTGTTAGATGGGGATGATAAGTTCACTTCCAAGTTTTGAAAGGAGTTGTTTGCAAGTTTGGGGACATAGTTGGCCTTCAACACAACTTATCATCCGCAGACAGATGGATAGACAGAGAGGGTCAACATGATATCAGAGGACATGTTGAGGATGTATGTGATGCATCAACAGAGGAGATGGGAGTATTACCTTCCATTTGTTGAGTTTGCTTACAACAATGGGTATCAAGAGTCACTAAAGATGAGTCCATTCGAGGCACTGTATGGGTGGAGTTGTAATACTCCCTATTATCACCCCAAGAAACTCTCCTAGGTTGTATCTCAGAGATGCTCGGGAACATTACAAACTCAACTTAATGTTGGAAATGGGTGAATGGAAGGAATGATGCTTGTTCAAGCCAGATAACCACTTCTACTATGCTTAACTCCAGACATGGGTGAACACCCCCCTACTACAAGGCCGTAGACCACCAATTACTCACAGTTTGAGGTAGGTGAACATGAAGAATACTGATCACACCAGCAAATGCACAAGACCATGTGATGGCCGGCTGCAACCAGTAAGAAGGTCTGCAAATCTATCTCCTAATGCTTAGACAGGATGACAGCTCTCTGGCACTAAGTAAAAGAAACTCGCATAACACATTCAATAATACATACAAGATTCTAACACAGAGGTGGGATGACAGCCCCTCAGATGTTAAATATCAAGAGCACATGAATAAATGCATAACAGGCATAGCCTAGAACAAAGAAGAAGTGGAAAGTGAGTAATTAATAGCAAAAGAAGCTTGTATTAGCTGAAAATAAAGACCAGACGCTGCAAGTATCAAAGTAGTTACAGTCTCCAGAAGTTGAACCTTACATCAAAACCAAAACCATCATCCCTCAACACATTGTGTTTTTAGGTATATATAGAGTTTGATTACAAAAATTCTCTGCTATTCTATGCGTGGAGGGGTCATAATGGACCACCAACCACATTAACTATCTAAAATGGGCCTCTGCTACGATCTGCTGCTTCAATGAATGAACTTGATCCTCTCTGATATTCTGTTGTCCTTCTTGAGCAGGTAGAATGTCCTATGAAAGAATGATCCATAACTGATAAATGTTGTGATCTGCTTGAGGAACGTCCTTCTTGTTCTTCGGCCATAATGCTCATGAATGCAGTTGTTGAAAAGTAACTGTGCCGGGTACAGGTAGCTGGCCACCTTCGTCCTTCGGGAACATAAAATGGCTGTGAATGTGGATAGTCAGGACAGGTGGAGGAAGAAAATCGGCTGTTGGATTAAACACATGAACGGCGGGGATCTATCGGCGGGAGACATTAGGAGAAGGCGGGAACCAACAGTCCTGAGCCATTGGATCTTGGGCGGATAGATCCAACGGTTATTAGGGCGGAAGGTACACGGACAATAACGAACAGGGGATGATAGACGGGCGGTAAGTGGTATTCCCCGCACCGCTTTTCGAAGGTGGGTGGTAAACGTACGCAGGGGAGCGATCGCAATAGGAGGGCAACACGTGGCGAAGGTGACTGGGGTAAAACCACTTTTCCCATGGGTTAACGAGTGGTTAGGTTATGGCAGCGGGGGAAGCGATCGCTGTCCAATCGCGGGGAAAGATGATCGGACGGTGGGGAACAGTTGCACGAGTTTTTGCAATGGGAGCCGTTAGATCAAAGTGGCGGAGATCAACGGCTGGGGTTGTAGGGTAGCTTATGAAGGCGGTTAAGCATGCGGTCGAAGATTTATAAGGTTTTGTGTGTATTAAAGCCCGAGACTAGGAAAGGGCTTTGAATATGATTTTCAATGAAAACACGGGAAATAAAGAAAAAGGAGGGAGAGAGGTAAAGGGGAAGGTGAGGGCAACCACCACGAGCCTTTCTTTGAGCACGACCAAGGGCCAAGTAGGCCTCCAGTTTTAGAGAATGTAGCAAAGATAACACTCCCATTAGTTGGAGTGATCTAGTGAACATGGTTTTGATAGGACCGGACATGTTGGTAGAGATGGAACAGGAAATGCAAGTAATCAAGAAGAATCTGAAGGTAGCACAAGATAGGAAAAAAAGTCATGCAAATCAAAATAGGATGTTTAAGGAGTTTCAGGTTGGGAAACATGTGTACTTGTGCATCAAGCCTAAGAAGAGCTCCTTGAGGATCAGATCATGTGCCAAGTTGGCACCTCGGTTTTGTGAACCTTTCAATATTCTTGAAAGGATTGGACCAATAGCCTATCGACTTGCACTATCTTCAACAATGAAAGTCCATGATGTTTTCTATGTGTCCTTTCTGAAGAAGTATGTTAAAGATGTTGATCATGTGATTAATTGGTATGTATTACAGGTGTAGGCAGATGGAGAATTCTTGCTGAAACCTCAGTGTATTTTGCAGAGAAAGATGCTCATGCTCCGGAACCGAGCAATCAAGCAGGTTAAAGTGCAGTGGAATCACTTTGGGCCCGATGAAGCTACATGGGAGATGACAAATTAGATGCGGGCTATGTATCCCCCTCTATTCGCTTGTTGAGCGAATGTTTTTGGCATATGCTTAGGTGTGATGTTTTGGTATATGCATATATGTATATGGATGTAAATGTCACCATGAGATATGTTATCGAGCTCCAATAAGCGATATGGGTGTCATGTTATTATGTTGCCATGATGGTTTGCTTTTTAGCAGGACTATCATTGTAAATACTGCATCAAGTTAAGTTATAAAGCTCCATGGGCAGTATGTTTTGATTTTTAGCGATCTTGTTGGTCTTAGGTATCATTGAACACCGAGGATAGTGTTCCCCTGGGGGGGGTTCTGTAACATCCCTGGTAAAAAATCCATGTAATAAAGTTAATAAAAGCAGAATAAGGCCAAGGTCACGGGACACTTATTCCAAGTTGAATTTTTGACAGAACATCCTAGTGTGGGTGTTCATTTGGTTTATTATGGCTAAGGAATTTGGCAAAGGTTTGGAAAGGCAAAGTGGCATTTATCTACATTTATTTATGAAAATAAGGGAAATTAGGAGAAAAGGAAGGTGAAAGGTCATAGGTTGCATGTGAGGAGAAAAATGAAGGAAAATAAAGGCCTCATTAATGAAAAGGCTTATGAGGATCAATTTGTAGCTTTTTGTCAGTTCAGTTTTGGAGCTCTCTCTCTCTACTCTCTCTCACATACTCTTGGACACTTAGAGCATTCTTAGAGCACTCTAGCATTGGAGGAAAGAAGGCAAAGGAGGGACAAGAAAACAAGAGGAAGAAAAGGATGAAGCAATAAAGAGTAGGATCAAGCGACTACAACGAGATTACTTGCACGTATTGAGTTGCATGTATGATTTCCTTGATAGTTTTGGCATGCATGGTACATGCATGTGTGTTTTTGATTCTCTTTCTATTATAGGCATGGGTTTTGTCAGGTGTGACAATGTTCTTCAACCTTGCCTTGCCATTTCCAGATAGCCATGGTGTGATGGGGTTCTATTGTTTTGGTTGAGCTAGATTGTCGGATGGATTTGAAGCTTAGTGGGGTGGTCTCAACATTGATCACAAGGCCTAGGAATCTCGGGGTAGGGATATACGGTAAAACCTGACTGTGAATACCCTTGATTGGGCTTAGGAATCCCTTGACCAATAATGGAGGGATACATTGTAAATCCCAGAGGGTGGTAACCTTGTAGGTCTAAGAATCCCTTGACCGGTAATGGAGGGATACAGGGTAAATCCCAGAGGGTAGTGACCTTATAGGCCTAGGAATCCCTTGATTAGTAATGGCGTGATGCACGGTAAATCTGAGAGGTTGAGACAAACAAATTCCTCACGGTTTAGGAGGAGAGATCCGAAGGAGTCCATGCTTGTATAGGCCTAGTGATCCGGTGGAATTGTGGTAAAGTTGGGTTGTATTGATGAGGGTTTTAGGCTTAAGAATCCCTTGGTGGGATATACGGTAAAGCCTGAGGAAGCCTTGGTTGGTTTTGTTGTGAGTACCACATTCATGCTTGGAATATGGCACGAGGGTGATTGGCTGAAAGAAATATTTGGTTCAACCAATCTATGGTAGGGTGGTTTGTGGAATTACCTAGTTTGGTTAGCTTATGCATTCATTAATAAGAGCTCCTTCTCCTTTGGTATTTCATGTATAAATTTATTTGTTCATATGTGGTTTTTATGGTTGTTCCGTCATTGTATTTCTGTTGGTTATATGTTGGTTATAAGCATGGTTTATGACAAACTTGATTATGGCTCTAATCATGATTTGATTAGTATATGAAATATGAATGATTATATGACCTAATAGATGATAATGCAGTTATTGTGATAAGGCATCAACTCTTCCTTACGAATCTCATATAAGTATGAGACTCTTATGCTCATATTTGTTGTTATGACATGTAAATTACATATTTGTGATATGTTTGATGAAATTCCTATCATGGCTAGTAGGGGGCCAGTCAAGTATTTGTACAATTTTTTGCATTAGTAGCCTTATTTCATGGTTGTTTATCAATTATGAAAGTTTCACGAAGTTATGGGCAGTGCCCTGAGTCTTGGCCCTAAAAAAGTGGCACGGAATCTAAGGTCGTTGGCTCAGAACTGCCTGAAAAAGGCCATAGTTGCTGGCATGCCTTGTTGTGGGAGCGATTAGAGGGCCTCAGTCGCATGAATGGCTTGTCATGGGAGCAGCTAGGGGTACATATCAGCAAAAGGCAATTTGTCTCAGGGGTTAAGCACCTAGAAAGGGTTGGTTCCCTCCTTAAGGGTTTATAGGTTATGAGGAAGATCGAATTGGTTTTGTTTTGTCAGTTCCACTTCTTTAACTGTACATGGAGAGTTGAATCAATCATAGGAACCTCTCATCACATGTTTACCCCTGTAACAACCCTAGTGAAAATTCCATGTAATAAAAGTAAATAAAGGCAAAATAATAACCATAGATGATGGGACGCTTATTCCAAGTTGGATGTTGGGAAAAATCCTAGGGATGGGGATCACTTGTGATTGTTTATGGCGAAGGAAATTGGCAAAGGAAATGGCTAAGGCTTTGGAAAGGCAAAATGGCATTTTGACACATTTATTTATGAAAATAATGGAAATTAGGAGAAAAGGGAGGTGAAAGGTCATAGGTTGCATGTGAGGAGGAAATTGAAGGAAAATAATGGAAAATAAAGAAAATAGAGGCCTTATTCATAAAAAGGATTCAAAGGATCAGTTGGTAACCTTTTTTTAGTTCAGTTTTGGAGCTCTCTCATTATTCTCTCTCTTTCTCATACTCTTGGAGACTAGAGTTTTCTTGGAGCACTCTTGGAGGGTGTGGCATACTTAGATTTTTGGAGCAAGAAGGCAAAGAAAGAGCAGGAAAGCGCAAGAGGGCATCGGGATCAACAACTACATCATATTTTCTTGTAGGTACCGAGTTGCATGTGTGTTTCCTTCACTAGTTTTGGCATGCATGGCATATGGATGTGGATTTTTGGTTGTGATCTGTCATTGGCATGGAGGATGGTCGGGATTGACAAAGGATTTCCTAGCCTTGCCATTTCCTGGATAGCCATGGTGATTGTGGGTTTACTTTCATTGTCTTTTTTGGTTGGTTCTCATGTTTCCTTAGCTTGGGTTGAGTTATTAGTCCTGGAACCCTTGGTTGGACAAACGCTCTAAAATCCCTGTAACAACTTGGGTTGAGTAACTAGTCCTGGAAGCCTTGATTGGAAAAACGCTTTGGAAGCCCTTGGTGGGTTGAGTTACTAGTCGTGGAAGCCTTGGTTGGACAAACGCTCTGGAAGCCTTCAATAAGTTGTGGGTTGAGTTACTAGTCCTGGAAGCCTTGGTTGGACAAACGCTCTGGAAGCCTTGGATGGAGACCAATCTGATGATGGTTTTGTGATGTCCGACCGTGAGGTGGAACCACTGTTTGATGGGTTGAGGTGGATGGCCTCTGGAAGCCTTGGATGAATTTTGATTGATGTGTTATATGAGATCCCACATCCATGCTTGGAATATGACACGGGGGTGAATGGATGAATAGAGATTTGGCTCAGCCATTCTACGATCAAGTGGAATGTGGAAGTCCCGTCCCGGGTTTAGATTTTGCATCATTAATGAAAGGTTATTTCTCCTTGTATTTATATGAACATTTTGATGGATTGTATGTAGTATATATGGTTGTACTTTCATGAGTATTTAGGTAGCTATTATGTTGGTTATGTATGTGTTTTATGACAACAACCATGTGTGGTTCTCATCATGGTTTTACTTGTAATTGAATTATCAATGTATCTATAACCTAATGGATGGAATGGCAGTTGATGCATTGAGGCATCAATGGTTCTTAGAGATTCTTAGCTAAGTATGAGACCCCTATGCTCAAAACTGTTAATTACACTTGTAGATTACACATTTGCAATATGTTTGACGAAATGCATGTCATGGCTAGTAGGGGTCCAGTCAAGTTATTAAACAAGTATTTGCTTTAATATTTTCATTTCCATGTTATTTTACTGATTTGAAGAGATGGTTCAATTTTGGGCAGTGACCTGGGCTTTGGGCCTTAAAAAGTGGCTCAAATCCCAGAGTTACTGGCATAACACTAACAACTTTGGTCTTTGGTTGCTGGCAGTAAAGCCTGTGAGAGTGACTTTGGGTTTTTGGTCGCTCCCTTGCCCATAACATGAGAGCGACTATGGTATAAGAGATCCAAAACATCAGTGGGACCTAGGGACATGTTGTCTAAGTGGTTGACATGTCCCTTGAGGGTCTTGTAGCTAATAATTAATGTCTGTATGATGTGTTTCCATCAGTTCCACTTCATTAACCTGACTTAGGAGGTCGAGTCATGTCATAGTGGCCTCTCGTCGCATGTTTATCCCAGATGACTGGTTGCATGGGTAGATTTGGGAGGAGGGTGTTACAACCCCAGTGGACCGGTTTGCTTGGGTAAATGTGGGAGGAGGGTGTTACAAATAAATTGTATTTTGTGAGTTGAGATATTTCACGATTTTTAGAAATAGATGAGTCATAGTTTTAGAAAATTTATGGATAGGAAAGATTTTATCAATAAGTCAAAATAAAATCTTCCTTCTAAAGTGTTATCACCTAAATCCGCCTTAGGCTAAAGGAAGGCAAAATTCAGGGTAACCACAAACCACGCTCAGTCTGGTAGCTAGCCCTACCAGAACAGGAGAGGGCTCTCTCTGAGTCACGCTCAGCGAATAAGTAAACAAAATGGTCTGAGATGACTTACAGTGAAATATTGATCTTAGGCTAGTAAGTAAATATGGATACAAGAAGCATTTTTTTATGAATGACTGCGTTTCTGGGATGGTATGGGACCAACAGACAACAATGAGCAGAGAATTTAATACAAAGGCACAGATTACTTCCTGAGGCAAGACAGACGGAAAGTTTAGCAATTTAGTTTGAAATAACGCGGAATGGAGAGATTGCTTAGGAGGGTGAAAAGGGCATAAGTGAATCCTTTTCAATAGAAGAAAAACACACAGCGTGAAACTTTCCCACAGGCAGAGCAATAAAAATGAATTCTACCTTATCTTACTCAGAAAATTTCACTAGAAATGAATATGAATGAACTATGAAACATAACGAAATACATATGAAGCATAAGGAAAAACACATTTGCTACACTCACAACCATATGAATCTCATGAAACAGAGCCGCTGCCTTTCATTAATCCTCTGTCAAAATTTACAATGAAGAAACAAAGTTTCTTTCCCACAGTCTCCCAAAAATTACAAACCAACCAACCCTTTGCAAATGGTTTGCATACAATAAATAGACTATGCCATGAGGAAGAAGAATGACCAAGAGTTGGGGAGTTTCTCAAATCATTACAAAATGGAGATGGAAAGCGAACCATTAGCTACAGGTGCAGCGTTACAAAAATGACAAATGGCTTGGGTGACTGTTTGCCTTCCTTTGCCACTTGGATAGAAGCCAAACTCTTTAAAATTTGCCTTAGTTGCCAAAAAAAGTGAAGTGTAGATGAGCGGGCCCACTTGGAGAAAGTTGTGAATCGAAATTTCGCGAAACGGAGGTGAATTTGGCCTTTTTCTCTATATGTGCCGCGCCCAATTCTATATGCGCCGCGCCACTTTGGAGGCTGTTTTGAGGTACCTGCAGGAGTCAAAATTGTGCCAAAGTGTGCTTGTTGGAAAGATTGGCCTGTCTACTTTCAAAACCAAGTGGAATTTCTGAATTTGGTGCTCATTTTCCCCTCCAAATCTTCATTCTCCCAAGACTACTTCTTGTGTGTCAAAATAGGGGCAGAGAGGTCATTTTTTGAGTGTTTTTCACCTCCTGGAGGCTCAAATCATGCCCAAATTTCTTGTCCATGCATCGGTAGTCGTGATTTTGCATGCTGAATCAAAAAATGCAAGCCATTTTCAATTTGGAGCTCCCAATCCTAAGCGGGAGAAAAAACGTGTGTTGTGACCAAAATTTGCCATGTGACCAAAATTGCCCCAAATTTCTTGAAATTTGGGCTGGAGGTTCTTTAAGAGGTACTATGCTGGGCCACCAAGGCTTCAGCCAAGATTCAAAGCCGATCTTGCTCTTTTTTCCTCTTTTGCCTCTTTGTCGCTTTGCTCAATTTTGCCTTCAAGCTCCTTATCCGAGCCTTTGAACTCATGTTCTGTGC
>APFE030242243.1:22748-39465 GCA_000404065.3 Pinus taeda
GATGGGAATAGGGGTTATGGGGAGAAGTTTTGTTTAGGGATATGTAGGAGGGTTTGGGGATTTGATAAGGTAGGGTTTTGGGGTTTATATTGACCAAAGAGTAGAGGGATAGGGAATAGGGGTTTGGTAATATTTTAGGGTAAGGAAAATAGGAAAAAATGGGATAGGGGGGATAGGGAAAAATGGTAAAAAGGGGAAAAATGAGGGGTGAAAACGAAGCCTTGGCACTAACACCACAATTTTGCAACCCTAGCAACAATGGCCTCGATGTCTTTTAGTGGTAGGTTTTATGAGTTTTTGTTGCAACTATAAATAGCCATGAACCACCATAACCTTCACAAAAATTTGATGAGCAAGCACGATGTAGACCCTACTTGTCAATTGGAGAGGTTTCAAGGTGATTGATTGCAAGTTTGGCACGATTTCAAGCCTTCATGGGTGTGCGCCGCGCAGCAAACCCAGTGCACCATGCTCGGTGTGTGTGCCGCACCCGTATAAACTTTGCACTGTGGGGTGGCTCTGTGTGCGCCGTGCCCCTCTATGTGTGCGCCGCGCTCCTGAAAATGACTCCAACTTCACTCCAAACACGCACTTTGCTCTCCCAATGACTTTGCAATATTTCTCTATGACCTTGATTTGCACAATGACCTTGTTTGCTTGTGGAAACCTCTATTTAAAGATTTTGAAGTCATGGGTTTAATTTTTTTCTTCTTCAAAAACCCATTTTGCTAATGTTTTGTTTTGACACTTTTCACTGACTTAAAGCAACACTGAATTTCTTTCTTCCCTTTGAATTTTTAGCTAGAATGATGAAATTTTCGGCACTTTTTGCAGGGGTTGTATGACAGGGCATTTGGCCATGGAAACCATGACTGCACCTGAAGAAATCAACTGGTGACTTTTTTGAAAATTATCACAAATGACACACTGTTTGACTTTTCTTCAAAACAGAGTTTTAAAGAATAGTCAAAGTTTGTCCACATGACGATGAAAATCTTTGAATCATAACTTTTTAAGGGCCTCCCTCTAGCCTGCATGGCCTTATTGGGCATGGTTGAAGACCAAATTGACTAATTCCTCGACCTAATGACTGAAAATGACTCTTGTCCATTAAGGATCGAACATTGACTGTCATGGACCTTAGTGAACACTAACAAAAGACCTAAGCTAGCAGGTGCTAGACATGAGGGGAACTGACTAACAAGACCTTTTCCGTCAAATTATGGCATGCCCCTAGCGGAATGCAGTTGAGTGAATGGAGCGGGACTCCTAAAAATGAAATGCAGGAAGAGTTTTGATCTCAGATGGAGGACTGACAAGACCGACTCTAACATAAAGCATGAGAAATTATAGGGATAGATTAACTGATTTTAGAATTTAGAAAAAATATGATTTATGGAGCGATTTAAGGGTGATTTATATAATTCTTTTAGGATTTATAAAATATATTGCATTTCTTAATTCTATTTATTATAAGCCTACGAGCAATGAGAACTAATGGCCAAAATGAATGTGATATCAGGTCAAGAGAGGAATGAATACTTCTGTAATTGTTATGTAATTGTATGGACATTACTTTATAAATGAAAGGAATTTTCATTATGTTCACAAATTGTCTCTGTGTGTATGCATGAATGAAGAATTCCAATTTTATGTGTAATATGGAATTAAGCAGAGCTTCATATCTTGTATATGGGTTTAAAATTAAATGATATGAGATTTAAATAACACAAGTGAGGGTGCATAGATTTTGTGTGTGTTTGTTTTATTGCAGGAACAAATAACGAGATCAAAAAGTGGTTAAAGGTGTATGGGCACATTGATGTCAATATTGCATGGACATCCCAAAAGTAGAGAGTTAGAATTTGCAGGAAGAGGTGAATTTTCCATGGTATCAGAGCTAGTACGCTATTTGGAATTAAGGATTGCAACCAAAAGAAGGACGACTTCCAACAAGTAGCAGTTGGGTAGAAGTTGTCAGAGGGTACTTCCACAGTGAGTGTGGGTATAATTGCTAAGAGAACATTCTAAGGAGAGAACTAGACAAAAAACCAAAAGGTCAAGCTAGTGAAGAGAGCTTGATGAGGTATTGAGTAGCAAGAAGAGGATACTTGCTACAAAGGAGAGGCTTGGTTACAATTCAGTTTTGAGCATGGAGAAGCTCACAAAGATAAAGAGAAGGATGACCACAAAGGGTCATTACAAAGGTTCAAGTGAAAGCCGAAGGAGAAGGAATCGTGACAGGACCCAACAACAAGATGAATTGCTGAAGAGGAAGAGGATAAGTGAAAGTTCTCAGTAAGTGAGTAAGGTAAATGAAACATCTAAGAGAGCAAGTAGTGCTCAGAATAAGGTTCAAGTGAAGTGAACCATTGGTCAAGTTTAGAGGAGAAATGTTGGTGAGGTGTTGGCTATATTGTAGCTCACAAGTGGACAAGGGGAGTTCACGAAAGAAGTGACAATGACTACTAATATTCATGCCACGGGTTCAGTGAGAAGTCACAATAAGATGAAAGAAAATGTTAAAGTAGTTGGCATGATAAATATGAGGGATGAGGAATTTGAGAAAGAAATGAATGAGATGAAGGCACAATTGAATGTGCTTATGGAGCTATTACAACAAGATGTTGAAGACTAAAGATGCAGATGGGTACTGCGAAAAAAGGTAAAGTGGCACAAGTTGCAGGTGAAGCTGAATTGTAGGTTGAACAATCAAGAAAGGAGGGAAGAGCTCAAGACAACAAAGATGGAGGTTTACATTTGTGAACGAGAACAAGGACCCTTGGTAAAGAAGATAATGTAGCAATGGATGAGATCCAAGAATCTCATATTTATGAAACTAATGAATTTTCTGTGAATGCAGACATAGAAATGGAAGATGAACATGAGGATATAATTAAAGAAATATAACACAATCTAATTCTTAATGATGGCGTTAAATCTCAAGTAAAACATTCAAATTTATTGTTTAATGATTTTGAGGAGGAGATGAGTTATTTAGAACAATGGTTGGCAAGAGATACAAGTGACTACATATGATTTGTAGGAATAACCCAGGATGATTTAGGGCAGCATATTAGAGTGCCATACAATAGTAGTATGGAGGAAGAGAGCATGCATCAAATGGAAGTTGACAACCAAAGATTTCAACAACCAAGAATAAATTTGGATGAAGAAATTAATGAGATTTGGATGTTGATGGAGAGTGTCCAAATAGAGGTACTGTAGAAGGAAGAAGGTAGTTAGCAATATGGTACATTTGACTGCTCAAGTATACATCAACCAAATCAAAGGAAGGTTGCATTTTAAAGTTTGAAAACCTAGAGAGACAAAGGCAACAACAACTGAAGAAGTGGAGCATCAACATAATGAAGTGGATGACAAATTACAAAGTAGAGTTTAGGATCCTGGATGATTCATAAATTGAAAAGAAATTGAAGACACATGACGAAGAGGTCATGAGCTTTTTCTACCTTGGGAGTCTGATGCAGGAGCATTAAAGCTTCCAAGTCACTAAGTCTTCAATGTGAAAAATCTTCAAAAAGGGGTTGTATTTTTTAGAAGAATTTATATTCTTCTATGTAAATAAATTGTATTTTGTGAGTGCGATTTTTTATGATTTTTACAAATAGATGAGTCATTACTTTAGAAAAGCTATGGATAGGAAATATTTTATACATAAGGCAAAAGAAAATCTTCCTTATAAAGCATGAGAGATTTTAGGCATAGATCAAGTGGTTTTAGAATTTAGAAAAATATGATTTATGGAATGCTTTTAGGATTTAGAAAAGATGTTGCATTTCTTAATTCTATTTATTGTAAGCTTGCGGGAAATGAGAACTATGACCAAAATGAATGTGAGATCAGGAGGCCAAGAGAGGAATGAATACTTTTGTAATTGTTATGTAATTGAATGGACATTACTTTATAGATGAAAGGAATTTTCATTATGTTCACAAATTGTCTCTGAGTGTATGCATGAATGAAGAATTCCAATTTTATGTGTAATTTGGAATTAAGCAGATGAGTTTGAAATTAAATGATATGAGATTTAAATATCAGAAGTGAGGGTGCATAGATTTTTTGTGTGTTTGTTTTATTGCAGGAACAAAGAACACTATTTTGACACGAGGGTGATTGGCTGAAAGAAAATTTTGGTTCAGCCAATCTATGGTTGGGTGGTACATGGAAGTCCCGAACCTGGTTGGCCTAATAATTCATTAATAAGAACTATTTCTCCTTGGTATTTTATGAGCAAATGTACTGGTTCGTATGAGGTATTTATGGTTGATGTATCCTTGTTATTTTTATTGGTTATATGTTGGTTATGAGCATGTTTTATGACAATGATGATGTATGGTTCTCATCATGCTTTGATTTTTAAATGAATGTATAATGAATATATGACCTAATAGATGATAATTTGGATATGTGATAAGGCATCAATGCTTCTTAGTGATTCTCAGATAAGTATGAGACTCCTATCCTCAAATCTATTGTTATGACCTGTAGAATGCATATTTGTAACATGTTTGACGAAATGTCTATCATGGCTAGTAGGGGTCCAACCAAGTTCTTGTTCAAGTATTTTCATTTGCATCATTTTTTTCACTGTTACTTTTCATTCTCAAAAGTTTCATTGAGTTATGGGTAGTGGCATGAGTCCTGACCCTGAAAAAGTGGCACATTATCTAGGGCCGCAGGCTTAGAACTAGCTGAAAAAGACCCCACTCGTTTGCATGCCCATGTTATAAGAGTGACTAGAGGGCCCCAGTTGCATGCATTCCTATGCCATGGGAGTGACTGAGGCTCTAGGATAGTGAAATGTCAATTTATCTCAGGGGCTAGTCACTTGGATGGGATGGATGGCTCCTAGGGGTTCCATTGCGGGTGTAGAAGGCCAGGTTGTCTATGTTCTGTCGGTTCCACTTCCTTAACTGTACATGGGGATTTGAACCATATTGTAGTAGCCTCTCATGACATGTTTACCCCAACAGTCTGGTTAACTTGGGTAAATGTGGGAGGAGGATATTAAACTCGAAGTGTCTCTAGGGACCAACTGAGCGAAGATGGATGTCGATCCGCCTTGAAACCTACTCGAATTTTAACCGAAACTTCGTTCCTTTGTTAATTTCTTTCCTTACCCTGATGTGCTTGCTTAATGAAGCATGCCAGAGATGTGGGCTCTGGCATTAGAGGCTCCTATTGTATGACCGGGGCCTAAACTTGCCCACATGATTAATTTAACTATTTTTGGAACCATAGGTGTTGAAAGCAAGCCTCTTGACACCCATACAAAAATATTATAGACAAAAACACATCCAATCACCCCTGTTTCATATTTCAATCATGAATGTGGGACTCATAACAAAGCAACCAAGGCTTCCTCAGGCTTTACTGCGTATCCCGCCATTACTGGTCAAGGGATTTTTAGGCTCGAAACCCTCATCTATACAACTAGGCTTTACCGTGATCCCTCCATTACTGGTCAAGGGATTCCTAGGCCTAAACAAAGAAACATACACTACCAGACTTTGCCGCAATCCTGCCAAAATCGGTCAAGGGGTCACTAGGCCCTTAACAAGCTTGGATGCCTCCAGATTTCTTCACCAATACCTCGAGGAATGTTCTCGTCTCCACCCTTAGGCTTTACTATGTATCGCACCATTATTGGTCAAGGGATTCCTAGTCCCTTGGGAATTTTCTTGAGAACACCTTACCCAGTTCCAAAACCATTCGGGAATCCAACTCAACCAAATGAAAGAATCTCATCATACCATGACTATTCGAAAATAACAAGGAAAGACTAAAACCACTATCACACTTGGCAAATCCCATGCCAATGACAACAAGATAACCAAATATACACATTCATATACCATGCATACCAAAACTCGCAATGAAATCATACATGCAACTTGATACCTACAAGTAATCCCATTGTAGCCACTTGATCCAACTCTTCCTTGCTTGATCTTTGCTTCCTTTTGCTTTCTTGTCCTTCCTTTGTGTTCCTATCTCCAATGTTAGAGTGCTCCAAGAATGCTCTAAGCGTGCAAGAGTAAGAGAGATAGAATAGAGATAGAGCTCCCAAACTGAACTAATAAAAGGTTAAACTGACAAAAGTTGTGAACTTATCCTCAGAATCCCTTTTATCAATGAGGCCTCTATTTTCTTCAATTTCCTCCTGACATGAAATTCATGACCATTCACCTTCCTTCTCTCATATTTTCCATTATTTTCATAAATAAAATGCCAATTAATGCCTCTTTTCCTTTTCAATGCCTTTGCCATTTCCTTTTCCAATTTCCTTAGCCATAATAAAGCAAATGAACACCCACTAAGATGTTTTTCCCAGCATTTAACTTGGAATAAGTGTCCCATGACCTTGGTCTTATCTTTGCCTTTATTAACTTCATTACATGAACTTTTAACCCGGGGCTATTACAAGCAATATCTTTAGCTTTAATCATCAACAACACAAAATTCTTACTAGCATTTACAAGCCTTTTCATCTGACCAAAACTAATAGGTGATAAGTTCATCTTCTTGTGATGTGCTCTAACAATATACTCAAATCCATCTTTAAAAAGATGGTATTTTTTCTCATGATGATAGAATATGGCTTTTCTGTCATATAAGTATGAACTCCCTAAAACAATCATGCAAATATCAAATGGTACAACATCAAAATCTACCTCATCTATAAAGTTAGTAGTGATGGCGAATTTGAGCTTACAATTTCTTGTCACTTGTTAATTGGCATAATCACATACCCAACCCAAAGGGTAAGGTTTAATATGAGGTGTAGTTTATAGATTAAGTTTCTTGACAATTGCTTTGGAGATAAATTTGACTTGGGATCCACTATCAAACAATGTATCAACCTTAATATGTTTTGTAATGACCCTGATATGGAAATTCTCACTTCTTTCTTTATCATTTTGAGATTCTATAGGCTTACTAGAAGAACTAGTGATTGCATTAGAAGTTATACCTTTCATTCCCATGGCTATGATTTTGGTTTCATCACTTGAATCAGATCTTAGATCTTGTTGAGTTGTAGCATCAATCTTTTGTTTCCCCTTGTTATTGAATTTATTTGGTCTCATTTTTGGATGTAATTTCCAATAGTGATCCTCATCATGACCTTCTTTTGAACAATGTTTACAGGTAAGTTCCTCTCCCTCTTTCTTGACAGTAGCATTCCTTTTTCCTTTGCCTTTAAACTTCCCCTTTCCTTTGTCTCCAGATTTGAAAGGTTTCTTGCTAGTCTCTTGAAGAACATTCTTGCCTATTGATTCTAACTGAGTTTCTTGAATACATAATTCATCTAGATTGGTGGGATTAAACATAGTATAGTATGTCTCAAATAACTATGTAATCCACCTATGTATTTAAGGAGAGTATCATGTGAAGACAAATCAACACCCAAGATTAGAGCTCTTCTTCTAAATTCTTGTGTGTAACTTTGGACACTCTGACCTTTAGCTCGTTTAAAATTTTTCCAATCCATAATTGATTTTTGCATATAAACTAATGGATAAAATTGCCTTCTTAATGTAGCTATAAAATCATTCTAAGAAGAGATAATTTTACCACTTTTCTTCCAATCTTCTTGAGTTTTGGCCTACCACCAGATGAGGGTTGCACTTTCTAAGTGAAGAGAATCAAGATGGATCTTTGTAACATCATCATCAATCTTTTGAATCTTGTAGAAGACTTCAATTTGATGAACCCAATTATCCAAATTTTCAACATTTACTTCCCCATTGTACATAGGAAATTCAAAATTGACATCAAGCTTAATCAAAAGAGACTTAGCTTGTCCTTTTGGAGATGGAGGAGGAGTAGGTCTATGAGATGAAGGAGGTGAGGATGGAGGTGTAGATGGAGGTGAAGGAGGAGGTGGAGGTGGAGGCTTGCTCTCATGAGCACCATTACCTTTTGGTTGATTTGAACTTTCTCCTTACAACCTTGTTGTTCTGTCATTGTACAACACATTCACCATCTCAGACATATCATAGAAAGACTTTCTAAAATCTCTCTCATCCTTAGACATCAGCTCTTATCCTTCTTCATATTCCATGACTGGTGGAGTTTGTGAACTCGTTGAACCAATTTGAGGGTTTGGTTCTTCAAGAACTCCTTCTCATGTTTTCAATTTAGACGTTGTAATCATTAAAAAAAAATACTTGCAAAAATTGTCAAACCTTCACAACAACCAAGCTCTGAAACCAAACTGATCTAAAATTAAAATCGAAGGTCTCAAATAAAGTTTTCCAAGCTAGTTTATGTCTTATGGGCAATGGATCGATATTGCAAAAGTACACAAACTAAGTTAAGTTTTACAGATTTTAAAAGTGAAAAATAGACAACAAGAAGCATCACAAAACAACAATTTGATGATGGAGTTCACCCCTCCTAGGCTACTTCTCCAAGTCCAGCTTCCAATGTTGGTCCTTTATATTATATGCTCAAATTTGAAATCACATCAATATACAATGCCCAAATTGCAAAAATAACACTTCCAACATGTCTAAAACACCCAAAAACCCTTGTGTAGGCTCTTCTTGGGCTCAAAAAGGCTGAAAATGGCCAAGTTAGGCCTCATTTCTTTGCTAATTCTTTTGCAAATTCACCTCCTTGGCAAAACTGACAACGAAAAATGGTTTTGGCAGCATCACAAAGCGACAATTTTGTAAAAACAGGTGGCACGTTCGGCCTTGAAACCCATTGAATTTGGTGCAAATTGTTGAACTGTTAGTTGGCCTTCGTGCCCCTATTCTCTGCCCTTCAGTCAGTCTTGTGGCATCAATATGACCATGGGACATGGGCCGTGGGCCACGCGCCCTGTCGACCCTGCTCCTAGTTGTGTTATAGCTCCCGTCAACAGTCACATTACTTACAATGTGGCCTGGGGCAATACCTTTCCACGCTTAACTGTTCACCCTTAATGCCTTCGCTCGTGGTTTTGATAGTTTCCACATGCGCCTGACCAACTTGGCCCTCCCCTCAACCACCAAACAGTTTCACAATAAAATAAAAATGCACCACCAATGTATAACAAGGAACACTGTTGGCACAATGATATAATGGTTGGTTAGTTTGTGGGAGGTGATGGGGTCAAACCCCCGTGGAGGTCTGTCGGTCCATAAACCAAAATTTTGGCACCAAATACGCCATGTGGTGGTCTGTGGTTGGTCCCCAAACAAACTCATATACCAATAGAAACATGCTACTTGTCCTCACGAGATTGGGCCGTCTGAACACCATACTGCCCAGTCAGCCTACTGACATTAGCGCCATGTCATCGTACTATCTGTCCAGTCAAATCTACAAGTGGAATTTTTAAATGTTTGTCAAAAACTTCAGAACGGGATAACTTCCTCATACAGTGTCGAAATGAGGCGATGCAAGCATCGTTGGAATCAAAATGACGAGATATACTATTTGGCATTGATTTCAGGAGATTTGCATATTTTTGGTCTCCTAGATCAGTGGGGGAGGTTATAGCTCCCAAGCTCACAATCGAGCCCAACAACAGGCCCAAGA
This sequence comes from Pinus taeda, assembly GCA_000404065.3. NCBI lineage: Eukaryota > Viridiplantae > Streptophyta > Pinopsida > Pinales > Pinaceae > Pinus > Pinus taeda. The sequence continues at coordinate 32,304 of APFE030242243.1, forward strand.
AGCCACTAACAATTACCATGTCATTGCTTCCCTCCAAACTCAGAGTGAAATTCACGAGTAGAAATGTCTTGTTTTCTGTGAAAGACAGGCCCTTTGGATTCTAAGATCCCAAATGACGTTTTTGAATGGATTCCTGACTTGGGGCACACTCAAGGAAGAAGGAAACATTATCTCATAGCCTTGGCTTTGTATTGGTATATGAAGGACAAATATGCAGAAAGATATAATATCTTTGCTAGCCCAATAGACATCAGAATAGTCTAGTGCAACGAGTAGGTGTGTTTAGAGAGGATTGATGCAAGGTTAGCACACATTGAGCTTCATTTTCAGTGTGAACCTTCTCCTCATGCTCCTCTAGGTTCCAATGCTAGAGATCCAACTCCTATCACCTCTTCAAATTCTTGAGTCTAAATGTTTATTTTAATCATTTGGTTTTACAAAATTGTTGTGGATACTTTAGTGATGTTAGAACTGTTGTAACTTTTAAAATTTTGGATTAATTACTCTATTGGTGGTAAAAAATATCTGGTTTGCCACTAAGAAAATTGATTGAGACCACTTATCCAATGACATGTTTGATGATGCTACTAATAGATATATGTATTTTTACATGATATTTTGAGATAATACAACTAGAACCTAAAAAATTATTAATAATAATTTAAAATTTAATATAAAAACTTAAAATATAAATGTAATTATATGATAATTTTAATTATCTCATATGTTTAAAATTATTTCAACCTACAAAACTATATATTATGCACATCAAACAATAATTATATGGAGAAAAGCTTTTGTAATGATTCGGTATTGGTTTTTATTTTTTTGAATTTAATATCTATAAATAAATGTAAAAGTTGTAATTAATCATTATTATATTGAGTTGTTGAAATATATATATAAGTTTCAGTTATATCCCCGCTCCCGCTCTGCGCCCACAGCGCAGCCCTAGCCACGCCCGCGCCTGCGTCTTTCTTCCTGCCTCCCTCATGGCGTCTGGAGGTGGCCCTGAGGCCCCTCCTCCCCTTCCCCCGGAAGTCGTGGCCTTCAAGGCCCTGGTTTCAGCCTCTGGTAAGCGTTCGGTTTCTGGCCCGCAGCAGAAATTTGTGAAGAAACTGGACAGTATCCCCAAGGTCGCTCTCCCTGAGGAAGAAATATGCAGATCAGCTCTGAATCTCGCTGAGAATGGCTTGATTGGTCAGTTCACCGGGCTATGGCCATCCCCGAGAGCAGTCGAAGAATGGGTCAAAAGGAACTGGCTTCCTTTGGTTAGCGAAGGAATCAAGATTTATTTTGTGGGCAAAGGGTTCTTCGTTTTTCTGTTCGACAAACCAGAAGACAGAGGCCTGATCTTCAGAAACGGGCCATACTTCATGGGGCCTCAAGGACTCTACTTGAACAAATGGTCAACTGATTTTGACCCAGCGCAAGATGTGCCTAAGGCGGTTCCGGTCTGGGTGCGCCTCCCACATCTTCCCTTGCATTGCTGGAACCAAGGCTCCTTACAATCAATTGGAAACGCTCTCGGAAAATACATCGACCAAGCCCCAAGGAAGGATCAATATTCCTGTGCCCGGATCTGTGTGGAGGTCGATTTGGAAATTGGATTACCTGAAGCGATCCAGCTATCGGTGGCAAACTGGACTCATATTCAAGAGCTTGATTATGAACAGTTGCCCTTTAAGTGCCGTTTCTGCCATGAGTATGGGCATTTTGCCAGATATTGCAAAAAAAGAAGTGGGGAGACAACAGAAAAGGAAAAAGAAGACCAATGGAAACATGCAAAGAAGACATCAGCAAACAGGCAGAGTAACAAAAGCAAGGCTAAAGGGTCTGAGAGCAAAGTAGATAAAGGAAGCACAAGTAACCATAACGCCGGAAGCAGCGAACCAAAGGACAATGAGGGAGATAAAAACCCTTTTGAAACCCTCGCGCCTCCCCCGGATCCCCCGGAAGCAGAGGAAGAAGAACCATTACAGCTTGCTAATATGGAAGCCCTAGATCCAGGTAATACTCAAAGCACCTTCCCAAGCAAAATTTCTTCTCCATCATACGCAGAGATAATAAAAAAAAAGAAAAACCCAATAGAGAATATTGGGTCATCAGACGATGAATCTCATGAAAAGTCAACAAAAAGGGCCGGATGAAGAACAAATAAGGAAACCAGAGAAGAGGAGTCAGCAAAACAAAAATCTCTTGGCAGCCAAGCAACAATCGAAATGACCCTAGGGAGAACTGTTAGGCCAAGGACCTCCAAAGGAGGAGGGCCTACCCCTTCAAGCGGTAAATGATGCAGATGATCTCTTGGAACTGTAGGGGTCTGGGTAATCCAAATAAGGCAGAAGCTATCAAAGACTTACTGAAGATAGAGACCGCGGACATCCTTATGCTCCAAGAGACCAAAGTAGAAGGGGAAGCCCTTTTAAACACTAGCGTTAATAAATGGAAATTTGATTCAGGAAAGGCTGTTAGTGCAAGGGGAACAACTGGAGGTTTAGGTACTTTATGGACAAAAAGCTTTTCTCTAGAACGATTTTCAGCGACTCAACATTGGATCTTCACAGAGTTGCGCCACACTGTAAGTAATCTCACCCTCGCCCTGTTTAACTTATATGTACCAATTCATTATGAAGAGAAGAAAGAATGCTGGAGGTCACTCTCAGATTTTTTAGAGCAAATCAGTCCAACAAATCTGGTTATAGGGGGGGACCTGAACATAATTTTAGATCCCAAAGAAAAGAAAGGAGGGATCCAGTCCAGAGACCCTTTCAGCAGAACAGTGGGCAATTTGATCCAGCGCTGGGAGTTGGTGGACTTCAAACCAGTGAAAGGTAAATTCACCTGGACAAATAATAGAACCGGAGAAAATCATATCTCAGCTAGATTGGACAAGTTTCTTATCAACAGTTCTTTAATGATGGACAACAGAATTGTTTTCACTAAAATCCTTCCAAAACTCACATCAGATCATAAGCCAATTCTTATATGTCTAAAAAAAGAAGAAGATTTAGGCCCCCTTCCATTCCGTTTCAGCCCTCTCTGGGCAGGCAAGGATGGGTTTATTGAAACAGTCCAAGCGGCATGGAGAATGGAAGTTAATGGTTCCCCAAGCTTCGTGTGGGAACAGAAATTGAAAAATGTAAAAACAGCTCTCAAAGTATGGATAAAGAAATCCACGCAATCCCCCAACAGGCAGCGGAAGGAGGCGGTAACTCAATTGGAAGGTATACAATTCGATATGGAGGATACGTTTCCCTCGGTCTCAGAGTTTGCCAAAGAAAAATCGGCTCAAAAGAATGTGTACTGCTCTTTCAGGAAGGAAGAGGAGTACTGGCGATTAAAGTCCCGAAGCTTGTGGCTTAAATCCGGGGATAGAAACACCTCTTATTTTCATAGACAATGTAGGGCCCATCTCTCGCGCAACCACATAGCAGAAATAACCAGCTCCAGCGGTCAGGTATTCAAAGGTTTCGCTCAAATCCAAGAGGCAGCGACAAACCATTTTCGGAACCTTCTCAGCGCAGAGAGAAATGGTGAGGAGGAGGACGAAACAGAATTTCTCTCAGCCATCCCTAGTCTAGTCAGCGAGGAAGACAATGTCTCTTTGATGAGCCCAGCAACGGAAGAAGAGATAACCAATATCGTTTGGTTGATGGACCCCGACAAAGCCCCAGGTCCCGACGGGTTTTCAATTCATTTTTATAGGATCTGTTGGGAGATCATCAAATTCGACCTCTTCAGAATGATAAGAGGAGTCTTGAAAAAGGCAAAAATGGGAGGGGGTACAAAATCTACATTTCTTGCTCTAATCCCCAAGGAAACTAATCCAAGATCGTTTGACAGATACAGGCCGATCTCCCTGTGCAATTCATCATACAAGATCGTGGCCAAACTGCTGGCTAACAGGATCAAGCCTCTCCTTCAAAATCTCATTTCCCCAGCTCAAGGAGGATTTGTGAAAGGCAGACAAATCCTCGACAATGTCATCCAAATTCAAGAGGCCCTCCACTCCAGCTATGCTCGGAAAGAACAAGGTATGATAATTAAATTAGATATGAGTAATGCTTTTGACCGTGTTAATCGATCCTTTTTGTTCAGGGTCCTTGAAGCCTTCGGGTTTAGTCAAGATTTTATAAATATCATCAAAGCCTGCATTGACAATGTCTGGATCGCTCCAATGGTGAATGGGAGACCAACAGAATTCTTCTCTGCCACTAGGTGATTGAGGCAAGGCTGTCCCTTGTCTCCCTTTCTATACATTCTGATGGCGGATTCATTAAGCAGAAAATTAACTCAGGAGCAGCACCGTGGTTCCATCCCTGGGATTAGAATCGTGCAAGGTACACCTCCAGTGAATCATGCGCTCTTTGCCGATGATTCTCTCCTGCTTGGCGGCGCCTCCTTGAGAATGGCTAAAGCATTCAAGTCTATCCTCCAAAAATACTGCAATGTCACTGGAGCCCTTATCAGCGAAAGGAAGAGCGCAGTCTATGGTTGGAACTCCGATCAGCAAACCATCGATAGGATAGCTAGTGAACTGGGCTTCAAAGGTTATGTAGAATGGGACAAAATAAAATACCTGGGTCTTCCGTTGACGATGGGATCCAACCGGAACAACCTGTGGGAGGAGGTAATCTCCAAGTTTAACAAGAAGATAGCTGCATGGGGCGGAGTCTGGCTCTCCTCTGGAGGAAAGCTCACCCTCATCCGGTCGGTTCTTTCTGCGCTGCCCACCTTTCAAGCTTCTTTGTTGTTGGCTCCAAGGCAAATAGCAGACCAAATCTCTTGCCTAATCCGGAACTTTCTGTGGAGCGGAGGTAAGGGGAACAGTAATCGCTTCCACCTTGTTAATTGGGAATTGGTGAAGCGCCCAATCAAGGAGGGCGGCCTGCAAATTAGAGACCCTCTTCAAGCTAATCTAACGTTGGGCTGTAAGATTCTGTGGCAGATAACCTCCGAGCCTATGCACCCAATCAGTCAGATTTTAATCCACAAATATTTCAGGAATAGATCGATCATTACCTTCAACCCCGCCTCTTCCCCTAAAGGAACTCTGGCGTGGAGACTCTGTTGTAGAGGGATCGATTTTTTCAGAACGCATTTATACAAAGTACTAGGCAATGGCAAAAAGACTTGGTTGTGGAAAGACCGAATCATGGGTCATCCCCCTCTCTCAGAGAAAAATGAAATTGTAGAAATAAGAGCTTGGCTAAGATCAAGAGGGATCAGGAAAATCGAGGACATAGTGGAGTGGGACGACGACGGCAATTGGAAGAGTTGGAAACTGCCCAACATTCCTGAGCAATTAAACGAGCAGTTAAACTTACTCATAGTTGAAATCGCAGATTTTGCCCCTGTGCATAAGAATGAGGAAGACACTTGGGGATGGGGACAAACAGGGGTCTACTCTGCCAAACAAGGGTATTTGCAAATGCAAAGTAAAAAAGACTCAGTGCACCCGGAAGGAGTGTGGAAGCAGATATGGGAGTGCTTCAGTATCCCGAAGATTAATTTCTTCTTCTGGACCTTGCTCCAAAACAAAATTCTTACTGGCGAGAACCTCTGCAAACGGAACATCGCCGGTCCTCACCGATGCGTGTTTTGTAAAAAAGCTCTGGAAACCTCAGCTCACATTTTTCTTGAATGTGAGTACGCTCAGAAGACTTGGACTAGTTTCTTAGCCGGTCTGAACGTTAGATCTCCAGCGAACTGCTCAATAACAGAAATGTTCTTGCCCTGGAAAGCCAGATATCCCCATAGCATTGCTGCCAAGTCCCTCTGGTCCAAGGTGTGGGTAGCAGTCCCGAAATATGTATGCTGGAAACTGTGGCTCTCCCGGAATGAAATTATCTTCAATCAAACAGAAATATCAGCTGAAAAGGTTGCAGAAAAAGCCAAGAATCTTCTATTAGAGACATTGAGACAGTCTAGCTCTAGAGATAACACCTTAAGAGATGAAGAAAGAACATGGCTGGGCGACTTCACTCCCATAATGAGTCCTTCTTTAGTCACTCGTCCTCTCCTCAAGGAAAATTGGCAGATCCGTGACAATGTAGAAGGCTTCCAGAAGTGGTGGAAATCTCAAGGAAAATGCACTATATTTTTTGATGGAGCCTCAAAAGGCAATCCAGGTAGGTCAGGGGCGGGGGGGATCATTTATTTTCCGAATGGAAGCAAAGAGAGTTTCAGTTGGGGCCTCGGAATAAAAACCAACAATCAGGCAGAAGTCCTTAGTCTCTTAAAAGCCTGTCAACTCGCCAGGGGAAAAGATCCTAAGGAAATCGCAGTGTTCGGAGACTCAGAATTGTTGATCAAAGCCTTAAGGAAAAACAAAAGGTTTAATGATCCAGTTCTGAACAAACAGATATTAAGAGTGAACAGACTCTTGAAGGAATTCCCTTCAGTCCAAATTTTCCATATTCTCAGAGAATTGAATTCAGAAGCCGACTCTTTGGCAAACATCGGATGCAACCTTGAAAAAGGTATGATAAGCATAAACTCAGGCGAGTCGAAAATGGTAGCCATCCCTTAATCAGAGTTTAGAGCTGTGAGAATATCTGCTTCTGTCTCAAAGGAATGTGCAAGGTCTGCCGGTTCGTGAAAAGAGCAGGAGGTTCACCTTTAAAATCAGCTCTTCGATTTTACCCCCTCCTTGCAAAGAATCAGGGGTGGCGTCGTTAATATTTCAGGTCCTGGAAACAGAGGATAGGTGAGTTGCCTGTTATGAAATCGAAGAACCAGTCCGAGGTCTCCGCCAATCCTCCCTTGCTCTCATTTTGCAAAGCATTCTCTCTGCTCAAGAAATAGTTCTTAGTCACTCGATGGGATGCCGGATCGTGTTAAGAGCAGGAGGTCTCTTCGAATTTTCTTCCTCCTTGCAAAGAAACAGGGGTGGCGTCGTTAAAATTACAGGTCCAGGATATAGAAGAAAGATGTGTTGTCTGTTATGAAATCGAAGAACCAGTCCGAGGTCTCCGCCAATTCTCCCTAGCTCTCATTACGCAAAGCATTCTCTATGTTTAATAATTTGTTCTTAGACAGTCCTAGTTCGAAGGGATGGCAGTTGCATTCCAAATCGCTCATAGAGTCTCCCCAGTAGCAGAATTCGCTGAGCACAGAACAAGAAATGTAATTCTGAATTTGACCTCGGTCACCCATG
>APFE030242243.1:40604-50963 GCA_000404065.3 Pinus taeda
GTGGCGCTACGTCCACGGAAAAATCTGGGTTGATCGACCCCGAAGGGAATCTAGCCCCACAGCCCACTAGGAAGGCCTGATCCCAAGGGCTTCGGGGAGATTGGACTCTGTGACCTCCCGATGACGAGGCATTGATTTTGACCAACTGAGCTAACCCTTGGGATTACTATGATCTTTTGTTGTTTAAAATACATTTTTGAATTTGTAAATTGAATCAAAAGCGTGAAAACCCTTGGGGCACTTAAATTCTATAGATTCAACAACTTAAACTTAAGTTTTTAAAAATCCCTGTCGAATATTGGTTAAAATGAACCAGGAAAAATGATCAGTTTATCTATTAGTTAGATTATGCCATTAATAAATATTATTTTAATTTGTTGGAATTAAAAAAATAGAGTTAAATTATCCTAGTTTTAAACGAATTCTTTTAATTTAATATCAAAATGGATGTCAAAGCTATAACAAACAAATTATCATTTTAGTTTTTCATGTTAAAGTTGGAATTAATATATTATATTTTAGACATTGGGCCATAACTCAATAATTAGTAAAATAGTCATTTAAATGGGCTATCATGTGGGTGGAAAAATTCAATTGATTTAGAAAAAAGAGTAGTACATGTTTTTGATTTTTTCCTCAAAATATAATTATATATATATTTTTTAACATTATGAACTTAAGTTGTTTAAAATGCATTTTTGAGTGTATAAATGAATTCAACACCATGAAAAACCCTCGGAGCACTCAATTTCTATAGATTACATCAATAAAACTAAAAGTTAAGATTCTAAAAATTCCCTACCAGATTTCAACCAAAATCAACCATAATAATGCCCAGAAAAGGGAAAAAATGTCTAATGTTTAGAATACATCTTTAGAAAAAGGAGTAGTCTAAACATTAGATGTTTTTTTACTTTTCCACAAGAATATGGTGATACAATTTTTGGTAAGATCGTGAACTTATGTTGTTTAAAATGCATTTTCAAGTGTATAAATGAATTCAACGTCATTGAAAACCCAAGGGGCACTCGATTTCTATAGATCACATCATTGAAACTTAAGTTTCTAAAATTCCTTGTCGGATTTCAACCGAAATTAACTAGAATAGTTGCTTGTAAAAGGGAAACAATGTCTAAATTTTAGATTACATCTTTAGAAAAAGGAACAATCTAAACATTAGACGTTTTTTTACTTTTCTACCAGAATCCAATGACAGAAATTTTAATAAGATCGTGAACTTAAGATGTTTAAAACACATTTTTAATTATTATTTTTTTTAATTGCCAAACATCATAATTCAACCGTATTTTAATCATAAAAATAATTGAAACTTACAAATATCCAATATTATTAAGTAAAATTTTATTTATTAATCTTTTTTTTCAAAGAAATGGATACTGATTTATATTAGAAGGAGAAACTAGATTTTGGGTTAGGACCTTTACACATTTCTTTGTATTCTAAAAAGGAACTACTTTCAGAGGTCCAAAATATGGAGAATCTATTCTTATGACAACATTTTCCTACTATTCTAAATAGATGACGACTATTAACTCGACAAAAAACTCCTAAGACATTCTATATTTGCATAACATCAAAAAATTTCAAAAAATTGTCTGATTATCTGCTAGAGTAGACTCCTAGTATGTGGGTCTTGCCATGCAGTTGAGTCCCCATCATATCCAACTATTACAGTCTCCCAAGTGTGTCTGGGATTTTTCTTCTCTAGTTTATCATTGGTTCCAATCACATCTGCGTTGAACAAAGCTCCATTGCTATCAGTTTCTTCAAGCTTAGCCACCTTGATGTCCGAGTTTGTCAGGTCAGTTTAGATTTCAGCCTTAAACTACTCTAACTTTCCCAGCAATATTCATACTTAGTTTTCATAAGAAGTTGACTTGATTTTTGCTCATGCTCCTTCACAATATTCTTCTATTGGGTTGTATTCAACAACCCTTCAATCAATTTTAGCAACCTTGCCAACAACCTATTGGTTTTAACCTGCTCATCCTCATGTAAACGATCTCCCGAGTTCACTATTTCAGGATTGTAATACTCCACATATCAGGATTCAAAAGGGGAAGGCCACCTCTATTCATAGTTGTGAGCACTCAGCAACAGTGCGATGGGGTACTGGAGCACAACACAATGCCATATATATGCACACCTTCTCCTTAGATGCCTCCCTGGATCATTGAAATGCAAAATTGCTAAATCCATGATTGGATCTTGATCAACTCCATGGAATGCCAATCGCGTGATATATAGGGATAGAAATATTAACGTTAATTTGTAGTGAAGTGAATGCTTAATAGGGGCTAAGGCTCTTCACACTCGTGTTAACATTTTCCAACCTTGCTGCATTGAAACCTTATGCCACTTGTTCTCCTAATTCACTACGTCATATCACTAGATGTTAATGCAATTTAGATAGGGATTCATTCCCTTCAATTTGCGTGGCCAGAAAATTAATGAGTGCCCCAGATCCTTACAAATTTGTGCCTGCTTTTGAGCTATTAACCATATGTTTAATGAGATATGTGTGCAGACATGATCTACCATGAAGATTTGTTCATTTATTCGGATATGAGGGCCTTTATATTCTTTGTATAAGCCATTATGATTGATTTTGTTGGTCATGGAATGAGTGAGTTGTAAAACCTCCCATGATCTAATTCTAATTTCACCTGCTCCAATGTAACTCCCTTATTGGCCAATGAATTTTCCATTGTGTTCAGTGGTGTATACACACAAAAGAATTCAATTTTCTGGAATTGCATAGTTTGCAAAATTACACTCTGTCGAATGGGAGGAGAAGCTATGCTTTACAATCCTTTGGATTTCCACATATGGCATATTACAATTATTGAGTCTCCAAACACCGTTATTTTGGTTATTTTATTTGCCAATGTGATTTCGAATCCCTACCAAAGTGCAAGGTATTCCACTTAGTTATTGGATGCCATTCTGAAGCCCTAAGCATATTGAAATAATTGTTCTACTTGGTGAAATAGTGGCAACCTTATGTAATTTTAATTGTTAAATCTTAGTGATCCAAGTGGATATTGGTGGCACCAGCCAATTCCACTTGGACCTTCACCATTATTTCTTTCAGTTTTTTAGTTTCCTTAATTGTAGCACAATTTACTATTTTTAGCAATTTTTCGGGTCTTAAACTTTCGAAGCCGTTTTGAGCCCCTAAATGACGTCTTTTTGGCAATCTACCGCCAATGGTTCTTTAATAAAATTGTCTTTTCCATCGTATTCCTCGAAGAGATCTTTCCAGCGGGGTATCATGCGTGTTAAATGGAGATAATATGACCAAGTCACGACCCCGGGAAGTTGGCTGTCCAACTAACCCCAATGGGGCCCATAAACTCTTGGTGTTACATCTCCTTGGGTTAGGGTTTTGGTTGTTTAGGGTTTTATCTTATTGTTCAATAATAAAAGGCCCTTGAGCCTCATTGTAAGGCAGTTCAGAGGCATGTAGCTGCCACATGTCTTCTTAGGGATAAGCTACCATCGCCCGAGCTAAATTATTTCCATTTCTGTTACTAGGCATACTTCGGTGTTTTACATTAATGAAATGAAGTATTATTTCTGCCGCATCTCTATATTTATGGTTATATCTGTAGTTTGTTGCGTTCATGTTTAAATACAGATCAATGGTATCGGAGCGGTCTGCTCTTTCTCTATTTTTCTTTGCATGTCCCCAACGAGGTCGGGATATAAGGAGTTAGGGCTTGAACTGGTTGAACCTTTACAAGACCAGCCTTACAAATCCTGACGGCCTCCCATGGCAGATGAAAAGAAAGATGAGGAGGCAGGAGATCCTATCAAAAGCTTGCTCGAAGAGGCCCTCGAGCAACAAAGGAACACAATGATGGATAACTTTGCCTAGATCCTTCAGCAGCTACCCAGGGGCGACACATCTACTTCTGACAACTACTCTGGAAACGCCACACCATTTAAGGTACAAGTTAACATTGACATTCCCACATTTAAGGGTCAGATAGATGCAGATGCTATAGATAAATGGTTAAATATGCTAGAAGGGTATTTTTATGTTCATGTTTTCTTTGGACAGGAAAAGATTACTTTCACTCTTCCTAAAGCTGCCCCCCACGTCAAGGACTGGTGGGAAACCTACTGCGAGCAGAAGGATGAAAGTGCGGCCTCACTGTTTTCGGCACACCCACTTGGAATTCATTCCGGGATGCCATCAAGGATTAGTACTACCCTGTCGGAAGCTAAGAGGATAAATACATAAAGTGGACCACGCTATGACATGGAAGGGACCAAGACGTGGAGGAGTTTACCAATATTTTTCATACCCTTTGTACAAATTTGTGTATCAAGGATACTAAGCAGCATTTGGTACTCAAATACCGCGGCTGCCTACACAGGAACATCTAGGACAAGATGGAGTTCCGGGACATCTCCTCGCTCGGCACGACGTACCAATACGCTGTCAAGATTGAGCGGAAATTTAAATAGAAGAAGCAATAATTTGGATCTGTGAATCCAAAGCAAGGGAAAGGTGCCCCCAAACTGCAGAACAAAGGACAAAGCTAAGGCGGGGTGGCCCAGGACAACAAAGCCGTGAGAAAAGAAAAACACTGCGAAGCCGAAGAAGGACACGGGAAAGTGGTATGACTTCCATAAGAGATTCACTCACAATACAAGTGAGTGTCGGGCCAAGCAGTCACTAGTGGCCGAGCTAAAGACTTGAAAATCAGATGCATGTTCCAACTCTGAGTCAGAACCCAACAAGGGGAATGACAAAGGGAAGCAGAGTACCCAACGCCACTGTTTCCACCACGAAGATCTAGAAGGAGGAACCTAAAGATCTAGAGGAGGAGAAGCGCCTCTTCCACTCCCATATGTGGGTAAAGGGTTCCCCACTACAATTCATTGTTGACAGTGGGAGCCAAAAGAACCTCATTTTGGGGTTAGCACTGCCTACCGCCATCTCTTTGGTTACTACAAAACAATGCAGTAAGCTCATTTCCAAAACCAGGAAATTTGTTTTCCTGATGATACGCCCTCAGGGAAAGAATAACACGGTGGCCATGACCTCTAGACAGGGCCCCTCCGCACAACAACTACAGATGGACAAAGTCATGGAGGAGTACGAGGACATCTTCACCTCCCCCGTAAGGGTTCCTTTGCACTGCTAGGTCAAGCACTCCATCGATCTGACCCCAGGCGTGCCATTACCCAATGGGCCAATCTATCAGCGCTCCATTCTGGAGAACGACGAAATCAAGAGGCACATTTAGGAGCTGCTGCAGAAAGGTCACATTTGAATGAGTTCATCGACTTGTGGGAGCTGGATCGTGTTGGTACAAAAGAAGGATGGGACTTGGAGACTCTGTATTGACTATCAGGCACTAAACAAGATCACTATCTAGAATAGGTACCTGATCCCATGGATTGATGACCTTCTGCACGAACTGAAGGTGGGAAAATATTTCAGCACCAATCGAACCCTCTGATGTGTGGAAGACTGCCTTCAAAGCCAAGGAGGGCCTTTTCAAATGGTTGGTTATGCATTTCGGGTTGACGAATGCTCCTACAACGTTCATGAGGCTAATGGATGACATCTTGTGGCCATTCACCAACTCATTTGTAGTGGTATACTTGGATGACATCCTGATTTTCAGCCAAAGTTGGGAAGATCACCTCCACCACATCTGATAGGTTCTCCAAACATTGCGGCAACACAAGCTATGTGCCAATTTGGAGAAATGCACTTTTGGCATGACCCAAGTTTAGTATCTGGGATACATTATTGATGAACGGGGGGTGCATGTGGATCTAGCCAAGATCCAAATTGTTAGGTAAACTTGACTCAGGATAGAGTCAAAGTTGACCAGGTTAAACAGTGATGGTTTTGGGGCAAATGGTATTGTGCACCCATAGTATTCTGCCCGTGGTATTATATGTAATGGAGCTTATAAAAGGCTGGAAGGACTTCATTGTAATGCAAGACCTAGAGGTGAGCGGTGAAGGCTCACTTGGTCGGATTGGCCAGGGTTTTGGTCAATGCTAATGAGATCTTATTAGGTTGGGTTTTTCCCCGAATTTGGGGTTTTCCCGGATAAACATTTGTTTTTATGTGTTTATGGTTGTTGCTGGTTATTTTTATATTTATTCCTCTTAGTAATTATTTATGTTATGCAGTAAATTCTTAACAACTGGTATCAAAGCCAGGTTTTGGCTTCAAATGGATTCTTTGATGCCAGGGGTTTATAGTGCCTGATGAGATCAATGCAACGTTTTTACAGATAAGTGAATTTTCGATATATTGTTCGGGATTCATGCGGCTATTTAAAGAAGGTCAGCAGAAGAAAATTGTTCATGCGGCTTCGAAAATTGTTCTTTTTCTGCTACGTGAGGCCACCGGTGCTGGAATCTACGAGGTTCTCGTCAAGCTCGCAGTTGGAGTGGTTTGATAGAAATTTTTGAGCAAATCAAATTGAGAGAGGATGGATCAGAATCACATCAATAAAAAACAAAAAAAAAATTAATGAAGTCAAAATTATTTCATGTAAATGGGCATACTACTGTAAGACCTGGTAAGGCATGTGTACCCCTCGATGATCACTGGTAAAGTCTGGGTTAGACCTAGGTGATAGGGGGGATGTCGGGTTAACAATACCCCGGGTAAAAACTTTGAGGGGGGTAAGAGCTAGAGTGAGCGGGATTGTCTCACTTAGCAGGTTTGGCTGGAGTTAGTCAAGGAACCCCAAGTCAAGTTTAAGGGGGGAATTGTTAGGTAAACTTGACTCAGGATAGAGTCAAAGTTGACCAGGTTAAACAGTGATGGTTTTGGGGCACCTGGTATTGTGCACCCATAGTATTCTGCTCGTGGTATTATATGTAATGGAGCTTATAAAAGGCTGGAAGGACTTCATTGTAATGCAAGACCTGGAGGTGAGTGGTTAAGGCTCACTTGGTCGGATTGGCCAGGCTTTTGGCCAATGCTAATGAGATCTTATTAGGTTGAGTTTTTCCCCTGATTTGGGGTTTTCCCATATAAACATTTGTGTTTATGTGTTTATGGTTGTTGTTGGTTATTCTCTTATATATATTCATCTCGGTAATTATTTATGCTATGCAATAAATTTCTTAACACAAATCATTCGGGATTGGCCATCTCCAACCACTCTAACAGAGCTTTGCAACTTTTTGGGTCTTGCCAATTTATACTGCAAGTTCGTGTTGGGATTTTCTCATATCACTTGGCCCTTGAGTCAAGTCACTAAGGGAGGAGTGAAAGCAAAGTTATTTTGGTCTGAATCTCAACAGAAGGCATTCACAGAGTTGAAAAATCACCTCTGCTCGGCACCAATGCTCGCATTACCAGACTTGCAACAACCATTTGAGATCAAGACAGATGCTTCTAACTATGCTATTGGGGCAGTCCTTACTCAACATGGGCATTCAGTGGCATATCACAGTGAGGCACTTTCAGACACAGTTCAGAAGTATCCCACTTATGACAAAGAGATGTATTCCATTGTGCAGGCCTACTGACAATGGAAGCAATACATTTTGGGGAAGGAAACGGTCATCCACACAGATCACCGCCTCCTGCAGTTCATACATACGCAAGGGAAGTTGTAGAATGATGGTGTTAAGATTAGGTATGTTCTATGCTAGAGCAATTTATTTAAATTTTCATAGTTGGCAATCACATCAACATTAAGATAAACTGCAGATAGAACGTAACTATAAATCGCAGAAGACAAGCCAAGGAAAGAGGACACAAAATATGGTGCAAGCCAGGGACAAACCCCACAATGTGTGGGGAAACCATTTGATCAAATCTTCTTTTATCTTCAAAGTTCAACAGAGAAAGAGAGAGAGAGAGAGAGAGTACATTTACAACATAAGTCAATAGTTTGAATTGTCTAGATCTGAGCATAGATCATCTCCTATAACAATGAGATCAGTTGAAGACATTCTGCTTCAACTGATACCTATCATCGTGCTGTATCTGGTCCTCTAGTTGTACCACTGCATACTACACCATGCTGCTATCCATGTCCATGATATTATCCATCATAATGATGCTCAAACTAATGAGCATCATCATCATGATGCTGCCCCTGCTAATGTACCCTTGTATTGCCCATGCCCATGATCTCATAGTGCTGCCCACCATGCTGCTACCTCTGCCTTCTCATAGCTTCATCGTGCTGCAACAATGCATCATCATGCTGCTCATGATTACATTCGAACTCAATCATGACTTGACACAACTTCTTCCATCATACTGAGAATGTAACTATTACTGTCATTACTACAACAACACTTGACATTGCTTGAAACCTTCATCAATGCTTCTCATTGTGCCCAGAGTTTCAGTAATTTCCAAAAATCCTTTTCAACATGATTTATGTACAATATATATGCTGAGACTGAAACTATTACTGTCATTACTACAACAGCACTTGACATTCCTTGAAACCTTCGTCAATGCTTCTCATTGTGCCCAGACTTTCAGTAATTTCCAAAATTCCTTTTCAACATGATTATGTAAGATAGATATGCTGAGACTGAGCTTGTACCTTAAGGATCACTGTGATATTCATTAATCCGTGATAGGGAGAACAGTAAGGGTTCTAAGTTCTTTTGTATCACATATACATTGATTTCTTATGAAGTAGATCCAACGAGATTGTGATCTTACCTTCCATCTAGGCTGAGACTGTGATGGTTCACTGCCTCTGTCGTGAATTTGAGACTGTTCATTCTTGTTTCTAATTCTGCTGAGACTATGTTATTGCTCCTTCTCATCATTATTATAAGATCTCCTTGGACCGAGGCCTACACTGTTTTAATGCCAAAACTTATTATGTTCTTTCACTATCACAGTCACCATTTGATATTGCATCTCACCATTAAGTCTGTCTTCCACTCTTGACTATGGCCATTGTGGCTCCCTGTGGCTCACTGTGGCTCCTGTGGCTCACTGCGGCTCACTGCGGCTACTACGGCTCCTGTGGCTCACTGCGGCTCACTGTGGCTACTGCAGCTCTTCCTCCATTGATTGCGGCTAAGGGCATCACATAGATTTTCTTTTATTGTTGTGCGTAGTAGCTCCATTGCCAACATAGATTTCCATGCTGTGCGATTTCAGCGTATACATATCTCCATGAATCAGGGTATTGCATTGACTGTGACTGCAGCTAGGGCATTCTTCATTAGTGTATCTCCTTCACCAAAAACCCAGGACGAGGAGAGGAGATCACATGAAGAATGTGTCACCAAATAACATCGAATCCTCTTCTATTTATACCAAAAATGAGGATGATGAATAGACACGTCGGTTGGGCTTCTAGAGCCTACATAAGTGCTGGTCGGCTTGATAATAATTATATAAAAAAAATAAATTCATATCTCCATAAATACTTATCGGAATCGGATGATCTTTGGATCAATCCTACACCTCTCGACGAGAGGGATCCAATAAAAATATCAGCTGCCATAAATAAGACGACCCACATGGAGTTTGGCCCTAGTTGCCAATTTAACACTCCCTCTCAACTAGGGAGAACTCCATCCGGTGATCCATATGACTAATTGTACTAACTCGGCCACTAGTGCCTTGCACTGCTCTGCCTAGCTCTACTCAGCTCTGCTGGCTCTGCTCTGCTTTGCTCAGCTCAGCTCTGCTAGCTCTGCTCTGCTCTGCTCAGCTCAGCTGGCTTTGCTCTGCTCTGCTCAGCTCAACTCTGCTAGCTCTGCTCTGCTCATCTCCGCTGAACTATGAAGAAGAAGAAATGATCGAGGATGTATCATACTAACTCAAAGTCAGTCTCAGAGTATGTACCACTGGTCCCAGACCAGTCTCAACCAACCCGAAGTCAGCGTCATAGTGAGTACAACTCCATTGGTCCTAAACCAGTATCATCCTCCACTGACTCAAAGTCAGTCTCAGAGTGCATACCATTGGTCCCAGACCAGTCTCAGCCAACCCGAAGTCAGCTTCATAGTAAGTACCACTCCTACCACTGGTCCGAGACCAGCATCGCAATCTCAGAGAGCATACCACTGGTCCCAGACCAGTCTCAACCGACCCGAAGTCAGTGTCATAGTATGTACCACTCTCACTGGTCCCAGACCAGTACTGCACTGACACAAAGTCAGTCTCGGAGTGTGTAACACTGGTCCCAGACCAGTCTCAACCGACTCGAAGTCAGCGTCATAATATGGTACAACTCCTACCACTGGTCCCAGACCAGTATCATTGATCCCAAATCAATGGAGGTCATCCTAGCGTAGGGAGTATGGTAGATACAACGATGCGTCCATCGGTACTACTATGATCCCTAACTTCATTTCCCT
>APFE030242243.1:51230-89319 GCA_000404065.3 Pinus taeda
CGGAGTATGTACCACTAGTCCCAGACCAGTCTCAACCGACCCGAAGTCAGCGTCATAGTATGGTACAACTCCTACTACAATCGCCATGGAGAACACATCAATCCAGGCTTCCATGGAGAACACATCAATCTAGGCCTCACAGGAGAACTAGTCATCCTGCTACACAGGAGAGTGAATCATCTTGTTCCACAAGAGAGCGAATCATCTTGTTCCAGTGCGCACCAACCAGGGGAAGGTGAGTCACCTTGTGGTCGTAAGTTGCTCCAGTAATAACCGCAAGCCCTCAGAGCTCCCAGAGCTCAATGAATGCAACATGCAGGACCCTTGTACAAGGGTTTCTTGCCGACTCCAAGTCATTCGGGAAAATCATAGATTAGATCTTTCCTCGGGGTTTTGACAAGGTGTATCAACATGTACATCATCTTAATGCGATGGAGCCTCCTTGCTCATCAGCTTACCATATCCCAGATGATGTCTATCTGCTGGAGCAATCGTCGAATACGAGATTTCTCAATAATCGAATCCCACCTCTGGTTGTCACAGAGAATCACAGTGGTATTCATCATGTGTACAATTAGCTCACTAAAGAGCTTCAGCAACCAGACTGCCTCACAGAAGGCCATACTAGCAGCTATGTATTCTGCCTTGGTGGTGCTCAGAGTCACCAACTTCTGCTTCCTGCTCTTCTAGGATATCGAGGTAGATTCCAAAGAGAAACAACACTGAGAAGTGCTCTAGTGATCCTCCATACTGCCTGCCCACTCATCATTCGAATAATTATGTGGTTTCATATTTTCGGCAATGTATCTCAATCCATGAGAGATTGTGCCCTAAAGATATCTCATAAGATTCTTGGCACCAATCCAGTGAGGCTCAACCAAATATGAGCTCACCATGCTAACTGCAACACAGATGTCCGGACGGAGGTTCTCCAAGAACATCAACGCGAATGAGTTTATGAAAATCAAAGGCATTTCCCAAATCTGGTCCGACATCATTACCATATAACTTCTGAAAGTTAGGATCCTCGAGGCAGTCACAAGCTTGCAGCTTATCTTCTCACATTCAGAATCCAACTCCCTTTGTCTCCTATAAATGAGAGGGTCTACACCTATCAGACATACGTGCCAGTACGAGAGGTTTATCATCCACAACCTTCGAGTAATGATTTGGATTGGTTTCACTCCTAGTGAATCTCAGTTGCATTAGACAGCTATCAATCCTCTCATACTACGCCCGAGGTGTTTTGCTTCAAGCCATAGAGGGCTTTCTTCCACCTGTATACATGAGATTCCCGATCATGAGTCTCAAACTCCTCGAGTTGTTCCAAGCCTGTGGACCTGCTGCAGGAGGGGAATAGTCCCCTTATAATATTTTCCTTCGGTACATTTTGGACATGTACCTTCATGCTCCTTTTTGAATTCAGGCATCCTAGTCACCGTCTAACTCATAGACCTCCGGTGCTGAGTAAATGGACATGGTCCCCAGTGGACTTCCTGCAACTTGATACAACCCTGAACACAAAAACATCTTTGAAAGATCTATTTTCAAACACGTACCTTTCCATCGATAAGTGCCACCCTGTGACCTTTGACTTCCATTTCCGAGATGGACACCAGGTTCTTCTTGCGATCAGGTACATAAAAGAAATTTTGGGGTTCCTTGCTTCCGTGGAAGAGTCGACCATTTCCTTGATGACATGCATTACTAGTCATTCCTTTGATCATTGAAGATGTCCCAGGAATGATTGTTATCTTCATCAAGAGATGTGTCTCTACCATTCGGACACTCCTTCGCATAACGACTGAACTTATTTCAACAAGGCATCTGCCTTTCCTTCCACCCTTAGATCTGAACTTCCCAATGAAGTGATCATTAGATGGGCCATCAGAAACTTCCACTGCACCATTCTGATAACATTCTCAGGTTCGACTTCACCCAAGGTGAATTATAAGGAACCCATTAATCCTTCTGTCTTGTCCCAACTGCCTTTGGTGATTGCTCTTTCACTCTTGCTTGGGCATTGTCTTCACCTTAGCTCTGATACCATGTTAAGATTAGGTATGTTCTATGCTAGAGAAATTTATTTAAATTTTCATAGTTGGAAATCACATCAACATTAAGATAAACTGCAGATAGAACATAACTATAAATCGCAGAAGACAAGCCAAGGCAAGAGGACACAAAATATGGTGCAAGCCAGGGACAAACCCCACAATGTGTGGGGAAACCCTTTGATCAAATCTTCTTTTATCTTCAAAGTTCAACAGAGAAAGAGAGAGAGAGAGAGAGATAGTACATTTACAACATAAGTCAACAGTTTGAATTGTCTAGATCTGAGCATAGATCATCTCCTATAACGATGAGATCAGTTGAAGACATTCTGCTTCAACTGATACCTATCATCGTGCTGTATCTGGTCCTCTAGTTGCACCACTGCATACTACACCATGCTGCTATCCATGTCCATGATATTATCCATCATAATGCTGCTCAAACTAATGAGCATCATCATCATGATGCTGCCCCTGCTAATGTACCCTTGTACTGCCCATGCCCATGATCTCATAGTGCTACCCACCATGCTGCTGCCTCTGCCTTCTCATAGCTTCATCGTGCTGCAACAATGCATCATCATGCTGCTCATGATTACATTTGAACTCAATCATGACTTGACACAACTTCTTCCATCATACTGAGAATGTAACTATTACTGTCATTGCTACAGCAACACTTGACAATGCTTGAAACCTTCGTCAATGCTTCTCATTGTGCCCAGAGTTTCAGTAATTTCCAAAAATCCTTTTCAACATGATTTATGTACGATATATATGCTGAGACTGAAACTATTACTGTCATTACTACAACAACACTTGAGATTGCTTGAAACCTTCGTCAATGCTTCTCATTGTGCCCAGACTTCCAGTAATTTCCAAAATTCCTTTTCAACATGATTATGTAAGATAGATATGCTGAGACTGAGCTTGTACCTTAAGGATCACTGTGATATTCATTAATCCGTGACAGGGAGAATAGTAAGGGTTCTAAGTTCTTTTGTATCACATATACATTGATTTCTTATGAAGTAGATCCAACGAGATTGTGATCTTACCTTCCATCTAGGCTGAGACTGTGATGGTTCACTGCCTCTGTCGTGAATTTGAGACTGTTCATTCTTGTTTCTAATTCTGCTGAGACTATGTTATTGCTCCTTCTCATCATTATTATAAGATCTCCTTGGACTGAGGCCTACACTGTTTTAATGCCAAAACTTATTATGTTCTTTCACTATCACAGTCACCATTTGATATTGCGTCTCACCATTAAGTCTGTCTTCCACTCTTGACTATGGCCACTGTGGCTCCCTGCGACTCACTGCGGCTCCTGTGGCTCACTGCGGCTACTGCGGCTCACTGTGGCTACTATGGCTCTTCCTCCATTGATTGCGGCTAAGGGCATCACATAGATTTTCTTTTATTGTTGTGCGTAGTAGCTCCATTGCCAACGTAGATTTCCATGCTGTGCGATTTCAGTGTATACATATCTCCATGAATCAGGGTATTGCGTTGACTGTGACTGCAGCTAGGGCATTCTTCATTAGTGTATCTCCTTCACCAAAAACCCAGGACGAGGAGAGGAGATCACATGAAGAATGTGTCACCAAATAACATCGAATCCTCTTCTATTTATACCAAAAATGAGGATGATGAATAGACAAGTCGGTTGGGCTTCTAGAGCCTACATAAGTGCTGGTCGGCTTGATAATAATTATATAAACAAAATAAATTCATATCTCCATAAATACTTATCGGAATCGGATGATCTTTGGATCAATCCTACACCTCTCGACGAGAGGGATCGAATAAAAATATCAGCTGCCATAAATAAGCCGACCCACATGGAGTTTGGCCCTAGTTTCCAATTTAACAGATGGTCATCAGAAGTGGTCCACATACCTGCAACAGTTCCATTTGAATATCAAGTATAAGAAGGGCAACACCAATAATGTTGCAAATTGCCTCAGTTGACCACCGATCATGGCATTAACCACTGTGCTTAACTCTTATGGGCACAAGACTTCTGATTGGCCACTTCTCTACAAAAGCGACCCAGAATTCAGCCACACATACCAGACACTCTTGAAGGTTCAACATGTTCCAATTTTTCACCTCCAGGATGCCTTGTTATGCCACCTGGGTCACCTTTGTGTTCCTTCAAGCAAGCATGCCAAGATGGTTTGGGAAGCACACTACAGTCGGGCTACTAGGCATTTCGGGGTCGAGAAAACGGTGGCAGTATTGCAGAAGTATTTATATTCGCCGAATCTTCGATAGGATGTCGGGAAGTACATTAAATCTTGCACTGTAATTGCCAAACCGACCATCAAGAAGCAGGGCTCCTATACTCCGCTGCCTACCCCTAGTCGACCTTGGGAATCCATCTCCATGGATTACATGTCAAGCCTTCCTTCTACTAAGCATGGAAACGACTGTGTTTTTGTGGTTGTTGACAGGTTCTTGAAGATGGCCATTATGGAGGCCTGCAAGAAGAATATCACAGCAAAAGCCACTGCTAAACTCTTCTTTGAATGAGTGTGGGTACACTTTGGGATCCCACATTCTATCATCTCAGATCAAGATAACAGTTTCCTCAATACATTTTGGTCTAGTCTCTGGTCGATGTTGGATACCAACTCACTAAGTCCACAGCCTTCCATCCCAAAATTGATGGCTAGACAAAGGTTGTTAACATGATGATCGTACACATTCTGCGAATGTACAACTCAAAGCATCCATGCACATGGGATGAGAGGCTCCCTTATGTTCAATACATCTATAACCGGGCTCTCCACAGCTCGAATGACCACAACCCTTTTCAGGTGGGCTTGGGATTCCAGCCATTATGTCCCATTGATGTGGCCATGCCATTTGCAACTACTCAGGCAGATTTGACTCATGTCTAGTCTGAAACAGATAAGGCAAACAACTTCATTGAGCACATCCAATATATCCATCAGCAGGTCCACGACATTCTGGAGAAATCAAATGCCAAGTACAAGCAGCGACATGATCAACATAGGGTGCCACACAATTTTTAGGTGGGCGACAAAGTCTGTTTGCATCTGCAGAAGGAGCGACTTACCGGAGCCTATCGGAAACTTAGACCACTCTGATATGGTCCTTACACCATTACCAAGGCTATGGGAGACAATGAATTTGAGCTTAGCATTCCCCCATTCCTTGGCCTGCACCCAGTGTTCAATGTGGACCGCCTTTGGCCATACTTTCCACCATTACTAGACACATCCGACATTGCAGAACAACTCACACCAACAGAGTTAAATCCAGATTGTATGGAACAAGCTGCAACTGATCAGATCATGGACACGTAGATCAAGCACACTTGCCAGTAGAAGATCCAATTGTATCGAGTTTTCAAAGCAGGCCAACTCCTTCACTAGGGCAAGTGGCTCATTAGGAACCAAGTTCAACAGAAGTTTCCTCATCTCATGGAGGAACTCAACGCAATGGGGACCATTACTTCCTAAAGGGGGAAGAATGATCCAGGTGGATATTGGTGGCCACTTGCCAATTCCAATCGGATTCCTACCATTGTTTCTTTCAGTTTTTTAGTTTCCTTAATTGTAGCATAGCTTACTAATTTTAGCAGTTTTTCGGGTCCTAAACTTCTGGAGCCGTTTTGAGGCCCTAAACGACATTTTTTTAGCAATCTACTACCAATGATTCTCTAATAAAAGTGTCTTTTTCTTCGTAGTCCTTGGAGAGATCTTTCCAACGGGGTATCATGCGTGTTAAACAGAGATAATATGACCAAGTCACGACCCCAGGAAGTTGGTTGTCCAATTGACCCCAACGGGGCCCATAAACTCTTGGTGTTACATCTCCTTGGGTTAGGGTTTTCTCTTATTGTTCAATATCAAAAAGGCCCTTGAGCCTCATTGTAAGACAGTTCAGAGGCATGTAGCCACCACATCTCTTCTCAGGGATAAGCTACCATCGCTCGAGCTAGTTTATTTCCATTTCTGTTACTAGGCATATTTCATTATTTTACATTAATGAAATGAAGTATTATTTCTGCTGCATCTCTGTATTTATGGTTATATCTGTAATTTGTTGCGTTCTTGTTTAAATCCAGATCACTTACAACCTTACATAATTTGAATTTTTTCTACTACATTTATAGCAAATTAAAAGCTCTACTTTTTTATAATTATCATAAGTGGATTTGCTTTTTAATTACATTGGGATGTTGTAAACAATAATTTTTTTACTAGAGAATACAATTCTCTTATTTTAAAGATAAACATAAATATTATTTACTTTTAATTTCTTTTTAAAATGGTAAAATAATTAGAGGTGGAAGAATGGGAGGGGTCTTTTATGGCCTTGGAACCAAAGTTTTAGAGTATTCGTGAGCTTGAGGAAGATGAAAAATAATCAGGTACAAACTTATTGTTTACTCGAAGGCATTCTTCTCACCAAAAAAGTTCAGGGCTCTTCTCTCATTGTGTTGGGTGACTCTCTTTTAATAATTCAGTAATTGTTCAAAAGTATCTTCTCCTCCAGACAAAATTTTGGATAATCTCTTGAATCAACTTAATAAGGTAACAAAATGTATCTTAAAGATGAGCTTCGAGCAAATTCTAAGGGATGATAACTAGGAAGTAGATCAATGTGCCAACTATGGTTATAATTTGAAGTTTTGAGATTTGATGGTTAATGGCCAATTAAAACCATCCTTCATCCCTTAGTGAATTAATCGTGATTCCTATGTTCAAGTATCAATCCAACAACTCTAATGTCAAGTGTCCAAACTTGAAAGATCTTGTGGCTTCCAGGAAATATGTTGTAATCAAGGATTATATTTTGAAGTAGGCCATATGTACTACAAGTTTTGTCTAATTTTGGGGTTGTATTGAAAATATTCATCTCCAAAGACCTGTATATGCTTAATATTAGTTGTATTCTACTTTAGAGGATAATTTTGGTTCAGGAGCCTGTCAATGATACTAAAGGTCAATGATACTAAAGATGGAAGAAAAATATAATGTAACTCTTGATGTACAACTATGATCCAAACACATATTTTGTAATTAATACAAATATTCTCATTTTGTGTGTGTGTGTGTGTGTGTGTGTGTGTGTATAATCATTTTAATTATATTTTAAATATTATAAGAGGAATTTATTTAACATTTTTATCTTTTACCAACATTTTTTTATCTTTTACCATATCAAGTTACTGTAATTTAGGTTTTTTTTTTTTAAACATTCTCTTATCATTTTATTGAAATTTTAATTAATTTTTTTGCGCCAAGGGGCGCTCTAGAACCCAGTATGGCAACAATGTTGTAAAACATTAGTTATGTAAGGCATTATGTAATGTAATGTTATGTTGACTAATTAACAATATATATATCTTAACTCTAGACTTGATCCCTCTTGGCACTTGGTAGATCCAAATTTAAGATAGATCTAGGCTAGTTAAAAAAAAAAACACTAGAATTGCATATTAGTTATTAAGATTGCATGGTTTGATTGTTTTAAGAGTTTATCAAAGTGCAAATTGTATATTAAAAATACAATTAAGTGACATAAAATTTGAATTTTATTAACAACCATATATTCAAATTTTGATGATAATTCTTAGAAAAAAATAAAATCTTAAAAATTTTAAACTTGTTCTTTAAATATTATTTTTTAATTACACTTATAATAAAATTAATATAAGTAGAAAACTTTATATAATAATAAACTTTAAACACTTCTTTTATTATATATAAATATTATATATATTAAATATCATGGATGGGGTGCTTTTAAGGTAAAAGGTGGGGGAGGGGGTGTTGCCACTGCCCTTCTTGGCCAAGTGGCTGGGGGATGTGATAGCACGCCACCACAAGAAAATGAATGGTTGTCAAGTCATTAACACCTTGTATAAGGCGAGAGGTACACTCGATCGTCAATCCTAAGACCATGCACCACAAATGCCTTGATGAGCCATTGTTTTTCTAGGACAGTCCCATTCTCGTGTGGGAGATGAGTGGCACTTCCATTGTTATAAATATGGCTCTCCTTCTAATGTGAGCCTACCTGAATTCTAATATAAGATAATCCTCTCTGTGGCTAGTTGCTCCATCTTCAACCCAACACTTTCACCTGAAGGGGATTTGGTTGGGTCACCTTCGTGAAACCCGATTAGATCCTATCACAACTTCCATTAATGTTCTTAGTAGTTGGAGTCTTAGTCAAATTATTTAGCACCCTCGACATTATGAGGACACTTTCTCCTCGTCCACTTGTTTTGCAAGTCAATACTTGTTGTTTCTATTTATGGGCTTATCAACCTTGCATGTAGGTTGGAATTTTGGGTCATGAGAAGGTGGCAACAACACGTTTGACACCACCTTCTATGGAATTCAGATTATTATAGCATTTCCTAGTCCAAATATTTTTGGTATATGTATGTTTTATTATTCAATTTTTTTCCCTACATTCAAAATTGCAATCCATTTGTTATTGGCCCTCTCTTTCTTTGATGTTTTGTATATTTGGCTCTACTTGTCTCTAAAGCTACCACCCCCTCTCTACCTCCATTGGCAGTCATGTATCTCCCTGCTCCTCAACTAATGGGTGCTTGCCTCTTGCTGTCAACCTCCCTTACTAGCTCACCTTCTACTTGAATCCATCTCCTTGCATGTTCCTCATCCTCTCTATTCTGTTCCAACTGGCTGGTGGCTTTTCACTCCTCCCTCTTTTGATTTGTCCTGCCTTCTTGTCTTCATTCCCCCACCCCTCCCTTATGTGGTTCTTTCTCCTGAGGTCATCGCCCTTCTATCTCCCTTTTCTTTTGTCTTTCGCCAACATCAATGTCTAGTTTGAAGTCATGCCTTGATAGTAAGCGTGGGTCCACCGAGGGGCCACCTACTATCAGGAGTGAGCCTCTTGGGGACATACATGTGTGCATCATAGGATTCAGGAATCCGTCAACCAGTTTTGAGACCTCACCCCAAGACCTATTCAGGAGGAATTTGATCACAGTGATAGAGAACAGACCTCCCATCAACAATAACTTTGAGACACAAAAGTTTTGGTGGATTTGTCTGACTAGGTGCCTAATGTTGGGCATACTTTTGGGCAATTTGATCAATACATTTATACCATTAATTTGTATTGGAATTTGAAGCGTCTTGTATGAATAATTATCTTTGATCGTTCTGAGCAGATGGAAGACATCTTACATTCCCCGGAGCACCTCCACCAACATATGAGGAACATCAATCAGTGTATGTGCCAACTTGAGCACCATCTAGGTATTTCTCTACCAGCTTGCAACACTGTTGATAACACTAAAGATCCAATTTAGGTGGCTGCTATGAATTTTGACTCTTAGGCTTAATTCTGTTATGTTTATGGTCATTTTGTTTTTGAATTATATAGTTCTCTCTCTAAGCCACTCTTGCCCATTTTTTAGTATATATAATTTCAACTCAATTTTTTGTAAAGCATGTTTCACTTGCCTCTCTATGAAAAGTGCAATTTTGGCTATGGTCCAATCTCCCTCGTGAAAGACTTAACTAGCATCCCAAAAAATGCAATATTCGTCCCATATATATATATATATATATATATAAACAAATCATATTAACTAAAAGTAACATTTTCCATGAGATTTTGGAGAAGGAAATAGGTGTTGAAAATTGTAACTAGGTTCAACCTTCATAATTTTTCATTGCATTTGTATCATTATGTATTTTAAGTAAAAAGAGAAAAGAAGAAAAAGATAAAAATAGATTATTATTTCATTAGTTAAGAATGTTCTTCATGCTTCTAGGATTTATTGAGTCAAAAAGTCAAAGTCCTATTTGGACCTATTGTAAAGGAAAAGGAAAAAGAATTTTTGAAAATGTAATTTGGCTAAAATCACCTCAAGAAGCCAAGTCGACCCTCCTGGATGTCAACTCGGCTCAATGAAAATTTGTGACTTTCCACATATGAGAATAATTGTATATAGGCATGCGTCCTCCTCCAATTGGACAAGTAATTTGGACTTCTCTGTGATGGGTTCTGTGATAAAAAATGCAAAGTTCGTTGAATCTAAAGAGCTGAGATGATGCAAGTTCCTAAGACTTGATGTCTGTAAAATATGCGATGTTCCAGAGGCTTGATATCTACAAAATATGAGAAATTTCTAAGGCTTGATGTATGGAAAATATGCGAGTTTCCTCAAGCTCGATGTCTGTAAAAACATGAGCCTTATGAGATATATATCTAAGATATGAAGTAATTCTATGCAAGATGATATGAAATGAATGTGAATTATGCATGGTAGATGGTCTGAGATAAGAAATAACTTCATGTGGCACATAAGCTAAAGATTATTTTAAGTTACTTTGGCTAAAATTGATGTAATTACCTGTGACTGAGATTGATGGGATCAACTATGACTTGGAGGCCTTGACTTGGTTTCTTGGAGGTTGGATTTGGGTCTTGTATTTCTCATTTTTTATCTGATTCTATAAGAAGAGAAGTGTTGACTAGGCTTTCCCCTTAGAGGGGTTTTTCCTTGGCTTGGAGCCTATATCTTGTGTTATTTGTCTTTTGTGATCTTCATGTTTTATGTTTTGGTAATTGCTTGATGAAAGAAGAAAATCATGGTAATAAAAGAAGCCAACAAATTCATAAGTAATTATCATGCAAAGAGAAATATGTAACACCCTCCTCTCATATTTACCCAAGCTAATCGGTCTCTCGGGGTAAATATGCGATGAAGAGTTACTATGATATGATTCAAATTCCTAAGTATAATTAAGGAAGTGGAATTGAAAAAACAAAACCAAATTGACCTTCCTTAGGAGCTACAGGAACCCTAGAGGCTGACCAACCACTCCAAGTGCCCAACCCCTGAGTTAAATTGCCTTTTGACTGAATTGGACCCCCAAACGCTCCCATGAAAATTCCTCCATGCGAGTGAAACCCTCCAGTCACTTCAACAACAAGGCCTCCATGCGACTGTGGCCTTTTTTAGGTAGTTCTCTGCCAACAACCCAGAATTTTGAGCCACTTTTTCAGGGCTAGGACTTAGGCCTCTTCCCAAAACTTCATGAAATTTCTAAAATTGATAAATAATAATGAAATAAGGCTACTAATGTAAACACTTGAACAAGGAATTGACCTGACCCCTACTAGCCATGACATGCATTTCGTCAAACATATCATAAACATGTAATCTACTGGTCATAACAACATATCTGAACATAGGGATCTAATACTTATGTGAGAATCGCCAAGGAGGACTGATGTCTCCTCCCAATAGCTGCATTGTTAACTAGTAGGTCATTCATTCATTAATATTTCATCTACTAACCAGAACATGATGAGAGCCATTCATCAAGATTGTCATAAAACATACTTATAATCAACAAATAACCAGAGATATATCAATGATGAAACAACCATTAAAGCCAGATAATGAAAAGCGCACTTACTCATGAAATACCAAAGGAAAAGGAGATCTTATTAACATATGAAAATCCAACCAAGTTAGGGACTTCCACGTACCACCCAACCATAGATTGGGCTGAGTCAAATCTCTCTTTCAACCAATCACCCTCGTGCCATATTCCAAGCATGAATGTGGGATCTCATAGAATAAATAAAATAAAACCAAACCAGGGCTTCCAGAGGCCAAACCACCTCAACCCTCATCCAGTTACTCCACCTCATGATCGGACATCACTAACCATCACCAGATCAGTCTCTACCCAAGTTGTCCAGGGCTCCAAAGTGTTTGTTCCAACCAATGCTTCCAGGACTAGTAACTCAACCCACACTTGTTGCCGAGCTCCAGAGTGTTTGTCCAACCAGGGCTTCCAGGACTAGTAAGTCAACCTACCAAGGGCTCCAGAGCATTTTTCCAACCAAGGCTTCCAAGATGAGTAACTCAACCCAAGCTATTACAGGGCTTCCAGAGCGTTTGTCCAACCAAGGCTCCAGTAAATGTAAGCAAAACCTGTTATAGCTGCTAATCCCATTGTCCTCTTGCGCTTTCTTGCTTTTCCTTTGCATTCTTTCTCCAAATCCCATGTACGCCACACTCTTCCAAGAGTGCTTCAAGAGAACTCTAAGTGTCCAAGAGTATGAGAGAGAAAGAATAGAAGAGAGAGCTCCTAGCTAAAACTGACAAAAAGGTTGTGAACTAATCCTCAGAAGCCTTTTTATCAATGAGGCCTCTATTTTCTTCATTTTCCATTATTTTCCTTCATTTTTGTCCTCACATGCAACCTGTGACCTTTCACCTTCCTTTTCTCCTATTTTCCATTATTTTCATAAATAAAATGCCAATTAATGCCTCATGCTTTTCCAAAGCCTTTTCCATTGCCTTTGCCAATTTCCATAGCCATTAATTAATCACAAGTGATCCCCATCACTATGTTTTTTCCCAACATTCAGCTTGGAATATGTGTCCATGACATTGGTTATTATTTTTCCTTTATTAACTTTATTACATGGATTTTTAACCCGGGGCTGTTACAAAATCAACCCTAATTTCATAAGCCTATTGATTTCTCAACAATAGGTTCCATGAGATTTATATGGAAAGAGAAATTTAACATATTGAGATTTTCATCCATATTGGTTATTAAATTTTATATTTGCGTGAGAAAACAAATCATATGAATAGAGATTAACATATCTTCATAAGGAAATAGATTTTATATAAAATTTAAGTGAAAATAGATTTTACACACTACAATGAGTTAAATGAAAAATGAATATTGTAAATAAATAAATGTTATTAATATTTTACGAAGTTTAGTGTTATTAATCTATGAATATTTAGGTAAAAAATAAATAATGGAAATAGTGTTATTATTTTTTCTCAAGAAAAAATCTTATGCATTTAAACCACATTCCTCAAATGCTCATCACAAAATAATAAAAGTGTAAGCGCTAACACACTTCCATAAGGATAGATGAAGCTACACTTACAATAGTACAAAGATAAAATTGCATATTCTATGTACACATCATTTCTTGCCCTTTAAAAAATAATAATCAATTATTTATTTTTCCCCTTCTTTGTTAGCATTTATTACCTCCTTGAAGAAGCAATCATAAAAACTATCTATAAATTTGAAGGCAGTGTATTGGGATTCATAGAGGGAACTAATTCTTTATTTCAATCATACAAATTAGTTTTATGAAGTATATTTGTTCCACCTAAAGAGGTTTTGGGAATAACTAACTACTTCAAGAAATAAATCTTAGTATCTATGTCTTCTATATTAGCCCCTAAAAGAGGAGTGGATTTTGCCATGAGCACTTGCAATTGTTAATCGTCATTCTAACATCATCATTTTTTAGAAATTTATAGATTATTTATTTATTTATTATTATCTTTTTTTTTTTCCTTGGGAGGATGAACATGAGCATGGGGACAAGAAGCTTGTAGATATCATATTTGATGACAAAATCTTGTGTTCCCGCAACCTAAGATAAAAATGGATCATTTTTTCTTTAATTTGAGAAGTAGTTTGTTTGAAATACCCTTACCAAGGTTGATCTCAATGCAAATGTGAGCATATGTACCTAATCCTACCAAAACTCTCTTAATATTGGATTATGAAGGAGTGTTATTAATGTCTTACCACACTCTTTGTGGATTTACATAGAAAAGGTCAATATCATGTATGAATAATATAGTTGATCAAAATACCATAAGAGAAGGCCTATCATAGAATGGATCAGGGCAGGGGAGATTGGCATAAGGAGGGGATCTTACATATGGTTGAGTTTTCAGAAAATAAAACATTGGTTCTTGTAGTGGATTAAATGGTCATTTGGGAGGGGCAATATTATTATCATCGAACGAGATAGAATAGTGGGTTTTTCAGATAACACTCGGCTCACAGAAGGCAAAATGGTGACATTACACCAGAGAGGTATTTTCTTCCTAGATCAAGCAATCAATAGGTGGAATGGAGCACATCTGACATGGAAAGAGGCTGAACATATTGAGTTACTGGGGCATTCCACATAGGAGTGGAACCTATACATCCATGACTTAAAAATGGCTAGACTATGCCGGAGTTCGAGAGGAGATGCACTTTCGTGGGATGGAATTCTCAAAAAAGCCACAATGATGGTTGTAGATGATTACAAGTACATCATGCATCCTGCATAAGATAATGGACCGAATGCATGGTTCCTCTCTATCAAGTTCAAACGCCCCTCTAAAAATAGTTCTATTTATATGGATGGTGTGGAGAAATAGAATTTTAACTTGGGACAATCTATGTAAGCGTGGTTTTCAGGGTCCTAGATGGTGTTCCCTATGTGGCATGGAGAATGAATTTGTTTCACATCTCTTCCTCCATTGCAACACTGCCCTACAAGTACGATCCCAGACTCTATCATCCTGTAAGCTCTCTTTTATATATTTTCTTTCCATTGAACAATGTTTATGGTGGCACTTGACTGGTGCGGGGTTACATAAATTCATTCCGTTGTTTATTTTATGGGAAATTTGGAAGGCTAGAAATCACTTCCATGGTTCTTCTCTATCGAAGATCAAACGCCCCTCTAAAAATAGTTCTATTTATATGGATGGTGTGGAGAAATAGAATTTTAACTTGGGACAATCTATGTGAGCGTGGTTTTTAGGGTCCTAGATGGTGTTCCCTATGTGGCATGGAGAATGAATTTGTTTCACATATCTTCCTCCATTGCAACACTGACCTACAAGTATGATCCCAGACTCTATCATCTTGTAAGCTCTCTTATATATATTTTCTTTCCATTGAACAATGTTTATGGTGGGGCTTGACTGGTGTGGGGTTACATAAATTCATTCTGCTATTTATTTTTTGGGAAATTTGGAAGGCTAGAAATCACTTCATATTTCGAGGGATGCAGGTTAATGTTTACAGGATATGTGCAAAATTCTTTCATGGATGGAGTTTCTGGAACCTTGACTATTGAGAACCAAAGACCTATCTTCTCGATACTTACCTCCACATATTTTCTTGCTAGCAATTGTTTTTTACGAAGTTGCACAACAAGGATGTTGTGAATGTGGAGTATGGTTGCGCATTGGTGAAAATTCATGCTATAAGTTACACTGGTGCGGTGGGATGGGTACTAATTCCAGGGCGGAAATATTGGCCCTGTGGGGACTTCTCTGGTTTTCCAGGGAAAAAGCGATGAAAAAATATCCACGTCTATGGAGTCTCAAAGACTATCATATATGGCATATCGGGTAAATCAAAATTTGATCCTCCAGACCTTTGGGGATGACATGATCGTATCAATGAACTAATACATGCATTTCTGAGTTTCGACATAAAGCATATCTTCGGGGAATTAAACAGGACAACTGAATCCCTTTCTAAAATTGGTTTAAATGACACATAAGGATACATATCTTATAGTTTTATCTCCGATGGCATAGTGAGGGAAGAAGGATGTGTTGTAGTCGTGCATATGCTGGGGTCTTATTGATGTTCTTATTTTATTTATATATGTTGGGCATAAATTCTCTTAATTTTCGATTTATTTTAGAATGCACAGCTTAGATATACGCCATTTTTGTAAATGTTTTTGTAAAAGTTGATTTTGCATAGTAAATGAATAGTATTATGATCATCTTGATGAGAGATATGATAGTTATGAATGATAGGAACTATTATATCTATATGATCGAAGTTGAAGCTGAATGTAACTAGTTTTTGTTTCTATTAAAAATCTAGTTAGTTTTTTTCCTGCTGAAGAAAATATATATAATAATAATATAATAATAATAATAATAATAATATAGTTG
Organism: Pinus taeda; assembly: GCA_000404065.3. Lineage (NCBI taxonomy): Eukaryota > Viridiplantae > Streptophyta > Pinopsida > Pinales > Pinaceae > Pinus > Pinus taeda. The sequence continues at coordinate 67,074 of APFE030242243.1, forward strand.
AGAGTATAATTTTTTTTACAATGAATAGAATACATGTTTTTTAGCAATGTAGTTGCAACTATGGAATTTATTTCCATGTTATTTGAGAACATGGAATCTTAGTATAATGCACATATGGATAATAAATGCATTTAATTAATGTGTAGATTTACGTGAATAATATGAATATTATAATTGAAATTACTCTAAGATAAAACCATCTAAATCATGGATCTATCAAGTGAAAAGAATAATCAAATCCCTCAAGTTGTAATATTTCATCAAGTTTGGCACTCTAAGAAAAGTTTGCACCTCGAGAGATTTGATCCCTTTCAGTGCTTGATAAATCTAGAAATTAGATGGGATTCATACTAGTTATAAAGATTTTGAGTTTGAAAACATCCAATGTTGCAACTCCAAAGAGTAAGGGATTATGAGACTAAAAATGTAGAGGAGGCATAACGAGAGGCACAGCTCCATCCTTACAAGGATTTAGACGTAGAAATATATAACAAAGTTGTTTAAAAATAAAGGTTTTCATTGTAAAGGATAATTGTTTTGAGATGTGTGTTTTACAATGTAGTAAATAATTGATAAATAAATTTGTGATGGTAAAATTGCTTCAACTTTATACATTGATAATTATATACTTTACTGATAACAATTAATTTTAAAATATATTCATCAAAGGCATATACTTTTTTTAATTAAAGAAGGACAAGGAAAAAATTAAGGAGAAGAAAACTCTAGGAGACTTATGGTTTGAGAATTATCATCAAGGAAAATCATGGAAGATGGATCCTCCAGTGAAGGTAATGATGGAAATGATAGATGGCATGCCCCCTTGACAAGAATCACTCAGTGAAGGATGCCTAAGGCAAGAAAAATATCAAGAGGATAACCCCTTGTTCAAGGAAATAATGCCCTCGTAGCTAGGATGAGAACAATTAAGGTGATTTAAAAACATGCAAAGAAGTGGGTCTTGAGGTCATCCTGTTGAAGTTGCAACCTTTTGACCAACTTGAGCCATTATCCAAAGGCACCTTACCAAAGCTAAGTTGCAAGGCACGCTAAACCGAAACTAAGTACAAAATTTAGAATTTTGGAAACTTAGTCAAAAAACAATTGAATGTGTCAGGAAAAGAATAGGTGAGATGCTAGAATTAGAAGAAGAGTTAGTGGCGAAACAATTTTAAAATACTATGAGCTTGTCCTATAGGTAAATTTAAAGGAAATGACTTAGCAAAGAAATCCCTAAGAGGATGGGTCTTATCCACTTAGGGAAAGGTGATAGACTACTCTCTTAGGTTCCATATAAGATATAAAGGTTTCATCATCTTCTTATTCAAATCAAAAGGATATAGGGACAAAATCAAAGGAGGAGAGCCATACTTTAGCTAAGTACAATGCTCCTCATTAGAGATTTGGAACAAGGTTCTAACCCTATATGGTAGATAATAATAAAGCTCCTTATATGGATTAAGTTGCCCCACTAGTTGTTGGAGTTGTATAATCCAAACATATTGAGAAGAATCGACAACAAATCAGGTACATCTTGAAAAATTGATGACCAAACAATGGAAATGGATTTAATAACAATGGCAACAACCTACGTGGTTGCTTCACTAAAGGCTTGCTTGAGGGTATAACTTTAAAAGTAGGGTCAAGAAATACCCATTAGTAGATACTAGACTTTATTAACACCCCATTTAGATGCCATATCCATAATAAACATAGTCATCTTCAATTCAATTGCCTGAGAAGGTTGGTCTTGGGAAAATGGGAGGAGTATATTAGAGAGAGTAGGAAGATCTTGGAGAAAATTTCAACCCCCTATCCTCCCTAAGTAGTTAAATTAAGAAGCCCTCCCTGAGGAGAAAAGATTTTTCCTAAACAAGGAAGCAAGAGAAAGGAAAATCCCTGATGGAGCCATCAAGTTCTTGCATCGTTATCCCAAACCACATAGCTACATTGGTGGAGCTAGCATAGCCAATCAAAAGTGACCTAGATTTTGCAATAATATCCTCATCTCAAGACTCATAATAAGCCTCATTCCATGCATCCATAAAGACTAAATGCTTTGGAACCATAGTGTGGAAGGATCTCGACAAATAAGTGACACAAAAAATGATTAACTCTTCTTGGGGAAGCACCAAAAAAACAAAAATGGATAGATCTTACCACCATTATCCCCTCACTCAACTTCTCCTTTAAACAATCCCAACTAAGCCACAAATAATTGACAAGGTCAAAAGAAAGGTGAGGGAGAGGAGTTCCTTGGATCCGATCTAGAGGTATGGGAGAAGACTTTGATCAAGAAGAGGGAAATAAATCTCTTGACTAAAGATTGAACACAATCTACGGTAACACACATGTTGAAAGAGAGGTTCAAGAAGGTAGAATACTTGTAATTGCAAGGGTGATTAAAGCAAGGGAAACCCCATAAGACATCCATAAATGATCTTTCTATCCATAAACAACAAGGGCATGGGAAATTCCCAAAAGATACATTCCATCAAAAGAAATAATATCCCTTAACAAACCAACAATATTTTTCTTTTAGGAGATCGTGATTCGTGAGAAGGACCACTCCTTATCTATGAAAAACACTTGGCTAAATTTTTGACTGCTTTGATGTACAAGGGTCCTTAAGAGGTTGAGTTAAAGCTTGGAGCCAAGAATTCAATCAGACAAGTTTAGTAAAAATGAGCAATGAATCCCATGTTTCTATGCGTTCAAAAGAAGTAAACAAACATATGGACTTGTTGAATATTTATGGCCCTTAGGATTAGAGAAAATTTTTCTAGGAAGATTTAAAAGAAAGAGGTATGCTAGAATTCCCCACCCTTATCTTGAGGGGGGGATTTGAACTTAACCTTAAATACCAGGGGAAAATGGGATTGAGAGCAAGAACTATCCCCCTTTAGATTTTGTCCAAGACTGGATTGAAGAACTAGAGTTAATTGATGTAAACGCCATTAGCATAGCTACTTGGTGTGAGAGGGTTTAAACCAACACATTGTGATTATGGAGCTAAGATGAAATAACTAAAGATCCCCCTCTCCTCTTAAATTCAACCCTCATGGGTTGTATTTCTTGGATTATATAGATCAAAACTCTAAGCATTAGGTTCACTATGAATAGGGGCAAGTAAGTTTTGTAATTAAACATTTCCATAAGAACCTAAGCATAGAAAAAAGGACCTCCAAGGAGTGGGCACGAAATAAATTTTGAATTTCAGATTAAAAATTAAGGGAGGTAGAAGGGAAAATTGAATCCATCTAGCTATAAAGCTCCAAGGTTATCTCCTTGACCATCTCAAGGAGTTACAAGACCTTGAAACAAGTAGGAATGATCTCCTAGCCTAGGAAGAAGCGAAATGGAGAATTAAAAGTAGAGTCAGCTGGCTCAAAGTGGAGGAAAAAATACAACTTTCTTCCAAAATCAAGCAAAAGCTAAGAAACCAAAAGATCAAACGCAGGGAATCTAAGATGAGAGAGGGGTTGTTTGTGAATTCTTTGAATCTAAGATAAGTATGGTAGTGTAACAACCCTGAGTTTTCATGTAATAAAGTTAATAAAGGGAAAATAAGACCAAGGTCATGGGACACGTATTCCAAGATGAATGTTGGACACAACATCCTAGTGGGTATTCATTTGGTTTATTATGTCTAAGGAAATTGGCAAAGGCAGAGAGGTAGTAATTGACATTTTATTTATGAAAAGAAAGGAAAAATAGGAGAGAAGGGAGATGACAGGTTACATGTTTGCATGAGAGGAAAATTGAAGGAAAAATAGAGGAAGTTGAAGAAAACATAGGCCTCAATAATAAAAAGGCTTTTGAGGATTAGTTCACAACTTTTTTCAGTTTTAAGATTTTGTCAGTTGGGTTTTGAAGTTCTCTCTCTATTTTCTCATACTTTTACACACTTAGAGCATTCTTGGAGTACTATAGCATTGGAGAAAGGAAGGCAAAGGAAGGATAAGGAAGCAAAGGAAAGAAAGGGACAAGCAAGGAAAGCTGGATCAAGTAGCTTCAATAGGAATACTTGTTGGTAACAGGCTACATTTGTGATTTCCTAGACTTTTTGTTAATGCATGGTACATGCATGTGTGTATTTGGTTCTCTTGCTGTCATTGGCATGGGTTTTGCCAGGAGTGACAATGGTTTCAACCTTGCCTTGCCATTTTCTGATAGCAATTGTGTGATGGGGTTTTATTATTTGGTTGAGCTTTGGATTGTCGGATGGTTTTGGAATTGGGTGAGGTGGTTTCAGGATAATTCGTAAGGGCCTAGGAATCTCTTGACCAGTTTTGGTAGCATTGCGGTAAATTCTAAGGGTGGAGACGTGTAAATTCCTCAAGGTATTGGTGAAGAAATTATTTTGGGCCTAGTGATCCCTTGACTGTTTTGGCAGGATTGTGGTAAAGCCTGGTTGTTTGTGTGCTTTTTTTGGGCCTAGGAATCCCTTGACCAGTTTTGGTGGGATTGCGGTAAATCCTGAGGGTGGAGGTGGTTTAATATATGAGAAGACCTGGTTGTTTTTGTCTTGAGTCCCACATTCATGCTTGGAATATGGCACAATGGTGATTGGCTGAAAGAAAGATTTGGTTTAGCCCAATTTATTGCAGGGTGGTACGTGGACGTCCCTGACTTGGTTGGATTTTTAATATGTTAATAAGAGCTCTTTTCCTCTTGTATTTCATGATTAATTGTACTTGTTATTATTTGGATTTAATGGTTGTTCTATCATGGTTATTATTATGGTTATATGATGGTTATAAGCATGGTTATATAACAGGTTTGATTATGGCTCTTGAAATGTTTTGATTTGTTGATGAATGGTTATTGAATGCATGAACTAATAGATGTTAATTCATCTATTATGAGATGGCATTAGACCTTCTTGATTATTCTTAGATAAGTATTAAACCCCAATGTCCAGATATGCATTCATGACCTGCATATTACATGTTCTCAATATGTTTGATGAAATGACTATCATGGTTAGGTCTGGTTAGGTCAAGTCTCTTACTCAATTTGAATTCTTAGCTTTGTTGTCATGTCATTTATGCCTCTGAGAAGTTATAGGAAGTTATGGGCAGTGTTATGGAGGTTGACCTGGAATTCAGGCTAAGAATCTGGGACCACATGCTCCTGACTAGAAAGTTTGGGTCGCAACCGCATGGATGTAAGCTTGTGCATTTGATTGGAGGCTTCCAACCGCATGGGGGCCTTGTTGTGGGTGCAATTGGGGGTCCAGATCAAGGTTTTGCCACCTGCGATGGTTTCTCAGCTCGTAAGTGTCCTGTAACACCTGTAGGATATTGTGAATGGTTAGTTTGTCATCAATTGTTGGCCCCACTTCCTTAATGGGACCTTGGAGGACGGGTCATGTCATAGTAGCTCTCTATATCATGTTTACCTTTGTAGGTTGATGAAAGTGGGTAAATGTGTGAGGGGTAGTTACATATTGGTATTAGAGCATGGTTTAATACTTGGACCAGATGGGTGAAAGGTGTGTGTCATGCATGCATGTCAATGTCTATGTGGTTGTTATGCATGGATTGTCATGGTTATGGTTATCGTGAATGGGGTCATTGTATGTAATTTGTGTTATCATGCATGGTGTCAGTACATTGATATGATTATGTATATACATATATCGTGCTAATCTAGACTGATTTTGCAAACAAGATAGCCTCCCTTGAACTTCATTGAGGTTTATTGGTTATGTTTGTATTTGGTTTATCCAACATGGTATGTTTGCCGGAATAAGAGGATTAAATATGACTAACAAAATGGTGGATTACAGTTCATGAGACTCCCCTTACTAATAAAATGAGCAACCAAGAGATGAGTACTCTATGGACCTAATAGAGACCTTGAGAAGTTGAAAGGAAAAAATTAGAAGTTGGAATGTAGATAATGACAGGATCATCCAGTCATAGGAAATACTTGCGAGGGCATAGGAGAAACAAGTAGAGTTCAATGTAGTCATCCTTCAAATTTTGTCAAATTTTCTGTAGTATACCTAGGGGGATAGTATGGGGTACAAAGGGAGGTACCCAAGGGAATAATGCAATAATGGGATGGGCCATAGTAATAAATAAAGTGGTTAACCCGTATCATGTAAGGGACCACAAGTAGTTAGCAATAATGTAATAAGCCCATTGTATTAGATAGATGGTATTGAGGGAACCATGGTAATGACCCATGGTATTGTATGTATGAGGCCTATATAGAGGCTAGAGACTCCCCATTGAGAGATGTTAAGGAATATTGTATGGACAAGAATATGGCTTGTGGAGTGTTCTCCTTCCTTAAGGAGTGAATATATGGTGTTGCCCTACCTTAAGGGTTTAATCAATAAAGAAGCATTTCTATCTATATTCAGATCTTGTTATTTCTGGTGATTATTTACAGTTATTGGGTATATTGGTATCATTTCATATATTTGCAGGTCAGATCTATAACATTTTTAGAGATAGGGGCAACCACAAATCAGTTATGGATAGGAGGACATGACAAATGGGGTATATGGAAGTAGGTATCATGGTGGGCATAGGTCAAACAAAGATTACTTGGTCGAAGATGGCAGGTTCTTGGATACACCTGATAGGAGAGGCAATGAACATGGGTTCTACTCTAGTTCTAGTTTAGATAGGTATCATGATCATCATCGCTATCATCCTTACAAGAGTAGTGATAGGGGATATTTGTCGGATGAGTTCAAGAAATCCAAGCCACCTACATTCGATGGAGAGTTAAAGAAACTAGAAGATGTAGAGGCATGGTTACTTGGGATGAAGAGGTTTTTTGAGATGCATGAGTACACAGAGAACATGAAGGCTGTGATAGCTATTTTCAGTTTCAAAGGGAAAGCAAACATTTGGTGGGAAGATGTGAAGCGTTGCAGAGACATCACGAAAAAGGAGTTGAGTTGGCATGAATTCAGGAGACTCTTCAGGTAGAAGTATTTGTCAGAAAGGTAACATGATAGAAAGGCCAAGGAGTTTTATGAGCTAAAAATGGGATCAATGATAGATGAGGAGTACATGACTGAGTTCCTAGAGTTATTGAGGTATGTGCCATATATTAAGGATGAGAAGAAAAAAGTTTAGAGATTTATCAGTGGTCTGTCATTAGCATTTAAGGATCAGATTGAGTATGATGAGCCTCGGTCACTGGAAGAAGTCATTAGGAAGTTGAAACACTGTTATGAGTAATCGAAGCGTAAGACCGAGTCTAAGCAAGGTTGGAAAGGGAATGATAATACTAAAGGTAAATGGACACTGAAGCGACCAAGGCTGTAGGATGCATGTGACAAAGAGAATGTTGTTCCTTACAAGAAGTTTAATGCAGTTGAGAAGGGACATGGGTCACAGCTTGGAGTGCAGCAAAATATAGGTGACGGTAGGAAACAATTGCAGTGCTAGATATGTGGCAAGGAGCATATCAAGAATGATTGTTTGTCGTATCAAGGTGGTAGGCCTCATATCTACAGTGCTCAAGAGGCGCAAACAATTAGGGATTTTGGGCAAAGCATTCCTTGGATTTATGTAGAATTGAATAACAGGTAGGCGAATCACCAAGTATATATTAATGAGATGGAAGGTAAGCTCTGTGATAGAGTTGTTTCTATTTTGATTGACCCTAGATCTAATTATAGTTATGTTAACCCTGACCTAGTGGATATGTGTGGTTTGAGAAAAGAAGCGCATATAGAGTCTTGGTTGGTGCAGTTGGCTATAGGTACTAAGAAAAGAGTTCATCATTGGGTAAAAGCTTGTGCATTTGAGTTGAATGGTATGCCTACATCAACGCATATTAATGTACTTCCGTTATGATCATACATTATGCTTCTGGGTATGGATTGGTTGTACCTTCATAGGACTAAGGTGGATTATTATGAAAAGGCTATTGAGTGCTTGGATGGCAATGGAAAACAAAGAATCTTGTAGGGAAAGAAGAAACCTACATCTGTGAGGATGGTTACAATGATGCAAGCTAAGCGCAGTTGCAAGAAAGGGTGTGTATTATTTGCAATGCATTTTTCCAGTGATAAAGGTAAGGATGTTGAGGATGCAAAAGTCTCGAAGAGGTATCCGATTTTGCATCAATTTCAAGATGTATTTCCAACATCGTTTTCAGAGTTATTGCCTCACAAGGAAGTGGACTTTTCTATTGAGTTGGTACTAGGAGCAACACTAGCATTAAAGGCACCTTATAGGATGAGCAATTTGGAGCTAGTGGAATTGAAGTTGCAGTTGAAGGAAATGCTTGACAAGGGATACATTAGGACAATTGTATCACATTGGGACACACCAATGTTGTTTGTGAAGAAGAATGACGGTATTCTTAGGTTATACATTGAATACAGGTAGTTGAATAAGGTGACGATCAAGAACAGGTACCCTTTAACAAGAATCGATGACTTATTTAACCAGTTGAAGGGAGCAGTAGTGTTATCAAAGATTGATTTCAAATCATGATATCATTAGGTACACATCAAAGAAGAGGACATCTACAAGATTTCTTTTTGGATAAGGTATGGGCATTATGGGTTTGTTGTGGTTCCTTTTGGTTTGACTAATGATCCAACTACTTTAATGTGTTTGATGAATATTGTGTTGCGTCCTTATGTGGACAAGTTTGTGATTGTATTCATTGATGATATATTAATATATTCTAAGAATGAGGAAGAGAATGTTGAACACTTAGTAACAATAATGAGATTTCTAAGAGAGCATCAGTTGTATGCCAATATTAGTAAATGCATTTTCTTCCAGACAGAGGTACATTACTTGGGACATGTTGTTTCCAAGGATGGAATAATAGTGGATCCAAAAAAGATCAGAGCTATCATGGAATGGGAAGCTCCTAGAAATGTGGATGACGTCAGATCATTCAAGGGGTTAGCAGGTTACTACAAGAGGTTCATTAGGAACTTCTCACAAATTGCCTATCCTATTACATCATTGTAGAGGAAAGGAAGGAAATTTGAATGGATAGAGGAATGTGTAACAAGCTTTGAGCAGTTGAAGTAGTTGCTTACAAATGCTCCAGTTCTGAAGATTGCAGTCTAGATAAAGAGTTCGTGGTGTGTAAAAATGCTTGCAAGAGAGGACTTGGTGGGGTCCTGATGCAAGAGGGATAGGTGGTATGCTCTAAGTCAAGGAAACATAATGAGCATGAGCATAACTTTGTGAGGCATGATCTTGAGTTGGAAGCATTCATTCACGCATTGAATATGTGGAGGAACTATCTTCTTGGTAGGAGGTTCATTCTGATGAGGGATCAAAGTGGGCTAAGATATTTGTTTGACCAACCTAATCTAAATGTCAGGTAAGCTAGATGGTTGTCCATGCTCAGTGAATTTGACTTTGAAATCAGGTACATCAAGGGAAAGGAGAAGAGTGCAGGTAAATCATATAGTAGCTATGAGTACATATGGGATAAATTATAGGATCGAATCTTACAGACAGGACAACATAATGAAAGGCACAAGGAGCTTAAGCACAGGTTACAATAACAGGGTGCAAGTGATCAAATTGCGGATTATCATCTCACGACAGACGGTTTGGTCATATTTAGGGACAAGATCTATGTGTTGGATAATAGTGAGTTCAACAAGCTTATCTTGAGGGAATTTCATGTTAAGCCATATTCAAGTCACCTGGGATATCAAAAGATTGACAACGGTTAAGAAGTTATACCATTAGCTGAATTTGAAGAAAGAAGTGGCAGATTTTGTTGCAAGATGTTTGGATTGTCAACAGGTAAAAGCAAAGTGTAAGCATCCAAGTGATTTAATATAGTCGATTTCGATGTCATTTCCATGAATTTCGTTACAGGTTTTCTGGGGACATCTAGACAACATGATTCCATCGTGGATGTGGTTGACAAGTTGACCAAGGTAGCTCACTTCATAGTGGTTAAATCTACTTATTCAACTAGTGAGGTAGCACAAGTCTTCATTAGGGAGATAGTGATATTACATGATATTCGTAAGAAGATTGTATCCGAAAAAGATGCTAAATTCAATTCCAGTTTTTGGATGGAGTTATTTGTAGGTTTGGGCACAAAGTTGGCCTTTAGTATAACTTATCATCCACAGATATATGGAAGGACAAAGAGGGTCAACGAGATTTTGGAGGACGTGTTAAGGATGTATGTTATGCACCAATAGAGGAAGTGGGAAGAGTATCTTCCATTGGTTGCATTTGCTTACAATAATGGATATCAAGAGTCACTGAAGATGAGTCAGTTTGAGGCACTGTATGAACGGAGTTGTAACATTCCTATTAGTTGGAGTGATCCAGTGAATAGGGTATTGATTGGAGCATACATGTTGGCAGGGATGGTACAAGAAATGCATGTTATCAAGAAGAATCTAAAGGAAACACATGATAGACAAAAGAATTATGCAGATCAACACAAGGTATTTAAGGAGTTTTAGGTCGGGGAGCATGTGTATTTGCGCATCAAGTCCAAGAATAGCTCCTTGAGGATTGGATCATGTGCCAAGTTGGCACCTTGGTATTGTGGTACTTTTGAGATTCTTGAGAGGATTGGACTAGTGGCCTACACACGTGGCACTACTTTCGACAATGAAATTCCATGATTTTTTCCATGTTTCATTGCTTAAAAGATATGTGAAGGATGTTGACCATGTGTTTGATTGGTCTGTATTGTAGGTGGATCTAGAAGGATAATTCCAACTGAAACCTTAGTGCATATTGCAACGGAAGTAACTCATGCCCCAAAACCAAGCAATCAAGCAAGTTAAAGTGTAGAGGAAGCACTTTGGGCCTGATGAAGCTACATGGGAGATGGTTGATCAGATGCAGGCTATGTATCTTTCATTTTTTTTTTTTTTCCTGGTTGAGGCAAAGGAGTTTTAGTATATGTACATATTTATATATGATTGTTATTGTAAATACCGTAATGATTTGAGTTATAAAGCTCCAATAAGCGACATGGTTTTCATGTTGTCATGTTTGTCATGTTGGTTTTCCTTTTGAGAAGGTTCATTGTAAATATTGCATCGAGCTAAGTTATAAAGCGCCATGGGAAGTATGTTTTGGTTTTTAGCGGTTTGCTAGTCATAGGTGTCATAGAACACGATGGACAATGTTCCCTTAAGGGGGAGAAGTCTATAACAATCTCGAGTTAAAAGTTCATGTAATAAAGTTAATAAAGGTGAAATAAGACCAAGTTCATAGCACATGTATTCCAAGTTGAATGTTGGGCACAACATCCTAGTGGGTGTTCATTTGGTTTATTATGGCTAAGGAAATTGGAAAAGAGTCATTAATTGACATTTTATTTACGAAAATAAAGGAAAATGGGAGAAAACATATATTAAAGGTCACATGTTTGTATGAGAGGAAAATTGAAGGAAAAATGGAGGAAATTGAAGAAAATATAGGCCTCAATAATAAAAAGGCTTCTGAGGATCAGTAGAGTTTTGGAGTTCTCTCTATATTCTCTCATACTATTGCACACCTATGGAATCTTGGAGCACTCTAGCATTGGAGAAAGGAAGACAAAGGAAGGACAAAGGAAGGACAGGGAAGCAAAGGAAAGCAAGGGAAAAACAAGAAAAAGTTGGATCAAGTAGCTTCAATAAGAATACTTGTAGGTAACAACTTGCATGTGTGATTTCCTAGCTAGTTTGTGAATGAATGTGTGTATTTGGTTATCTTGCTATCATTGACATGGGCTTTTCCAGGTGTGACAGTGGTTTCAACCTTGCTTTGCCATTTTTGGATAGCCATGGTTTGATGGGGTTTTATTATTTGGTTAAGCTTTGGATTGTCGGATGGTTTTGGAACTAGGAGAGGTGGTCTTAGGAAAATTCCCAAGGGCCTAGGAATCCCTTGACCAGTTTTGGCAAGATTGCAGTAAATCCTGAGGGCAGAGACGTGCAAATTCCTCAAGGTATTGGTGAAGAAATTCTGAGGCATCCAAGCTTGTTTTGGGCCTAGTTATCCCTTGACTGGTTTTGGCCGGATTATGGTAAAGCCTGGTTGTTTATGTGTTTGTTTTGGGGCTAAGAATCCCTTAACCAATTTTGGAGGGATTACGGTAATAACTAAGGGTGGAGGTGGTTTAATCCCTTGGAAGCCCTGTTTGTTTTTGTCTTGAGTCCCACATTCATGCTTGGAATATGGCACGGGGGTGATTGGCTAAAAGAAATATTTGATTCAGCCAAATCTATGGTCAGGTGGTATGTAGAAGTCCATGACCTGGTTTGCTTTTGCATATGTTAATAAGAGCTCTTTTCCTCTTGTATTTCATGAGTAATTGTAATTGTTATTATGTGTCATTAATGGCTATTCTATCATGGTTATTATTCTGGTTTTATGTTGGTTATAACCATGGTTCTATAACAGGTTCTAGTTATGGCTCTTGACATGTTTTGATTTGTTGATGAATGGTTATTGAATGCATGAGGTAATAGATGTTAATGAAACTATTATGAGAGGGAATTAGACCTTCATGATCATTCTCAGATAAGTATCAGACCCCCATGTCCAGATATGCATTCATGACCTGTAGATTACATGTTCTCAATATGTTTGACGAAATGACTGTCATGGTTAGGCCTAGTTAGGTCAAGTATTTGACTCAAGTTTGAATGTTTGCTTTGTTTTCATGTAATTTATGCATCTGAGAAGTTACATGAAGTTCGTGGTAGTGGTATGGAGGTTGACCTGGAATTTAGGATTAGAATCTAGGACCACATGCTCCTAACTAGAAAGGCTGGGTTGCAACCGCATGGATGTAAGCTTGCGCATGCGGTTGGAGGCTTCCAACTACATGGAGGCCTTGTCGTGGGTGTGGTTAAGGGTCTAGGGTAGAGAAGGAGGGGTCCAACTCAGGGTTTGGCCACCTGGGATGGTTTCTCAGCCCCTGAGTGCCTTGTAGCACTTGTAGGATGTTGTGAAAGGTCAGTTTGTCATTAGTTGTTGGCCCCACTTCCTTAATGGGACCTAAGAGGTCAGGTCATGTCATAGTAGCTCTCCGTTGCATGTTTACCCTGACAGGTAGGTGAAAGTGGGTAAATGTGGGAGGGGTGCTTGCATGTAGCTCTCACACATTTCAAATAGAATTACATAACAAAATAAGGAAACCACAAGGGATTTTTGTATTGGTTTTTGTTTTGTTTTGTTTTTGTTTTTGTTTTTTTGTTTTTTGTTTTTTGTTTTCGTTTGTTTGTTTGTTTGTTTGTTTTTGTTTTTGTTTTTTTTGCTTTTTTGTTTTTGTTTTTTCTTGTTTTTATTTTTTGTTTTTGTTTGTTTGTTTTTTTTTTGCAGTGGTAACGATATTTCCATCGTAGATTGACAAAGAGGGTAATGAGGACTTATACAGGGCCATAGACATGTAAAAAGTATCCCAAATTAAAGAGGTAATGCAACAAATTACAGATATAACCATAAATACATAGATGCAACAAAAATAACACTTCATTTCATTAATATCAAAATACTAAAATATGCTTACAAACAGAATGGAAATAAACTAGCTTGGGTGATGGTAGCTTATCTTTGAGAAGAGATGTGGTGGCTACATGCCTCTGAACTATGTTACAATGAGGCTCAAGGGCCTATTTTATTATTGAGAAATAAAGGAAAAACCTAAACAACCAAACACCTAACCCCAGGGGATGGAACACCAAGAGTTTGTGAGCCTCGTTAGGGTTAGTTGGGAAACCAACTTCTCGGGCTCGTAACTTGGTCATATTATATTCATAACTTGGTGTGTGCTGTCGAATTCTAGATCGCTCTTGTACATATGTAGCCACCCCAAAGTATCATGCCCACTAGAGTCAAGCACAGTGATAAACACCATGACTAGTGGTCAGCTGAGGTAGTTTGCAACATTATTGGTGCTACCCTTCTTATACTTAATGTTCAAATGGAACTGTTGCAGATATGTGGAATATTTCTGATGGTGATCATTCTACAACTTCCCTTGTGTCTGTATGAACTGGAAGGGTCTGTGGTTTGTGTGGATGATTGTTTCCTTCTCCATAACATAATGCTTCCATTGACGACAAACCTGCATAATGGAATACATTTCTTTGTCATAAGTGGGATACTTTCATGCTGTGTCTAAAAGCGTCTCACCGTGGTAAGCCACTGGATGCCCCTGTTGAGTAAGAACTACACAAATATCATAGTCAGAGGTGTCTTTCTCAATCTCAAATGGTTGTTGCAGTTCTGGTAATGTGAGCACTGGTGCAGAGCATAGATGATGCTTCAACTTGGAAAATGCCTTCTGGTGGGTTTTAGACCAATTTCTTTTTGCTTTTGCTCCGCCCTTGGTGACTTGACTTAAAGGCCAAGTGATATGAGTGAACCCCAACATGAACCTGTGGTAGAAATTGGCAAGACCCATAAAGCTGCGGAGCTCTGTTAGAGTGGTTGGGGTTGGCCAATCTTGAATGACTTGTATCTTGGCTGGGTCCACATGCACACCCTTCTTATCAATGATGTACCTGAGATAATGAATCTGGGTCATGCCACAAGTGCATTTCTCCAAATTGGCACACAACTTGTGTTGTCGCAGGGTTTAAAGGACCTATCGAATATGGTGGGGGTGTTCTCCCAACTCTTTATGAAGATCAAGGTGTCATCTAAATACACCACCACGAATGCATTGGTGAAGGGTCGCAAGATGTTGTCCATTAATCTCATGAAGGTTGCGCAGGCATTTGTCAACCCGAAAGGCATGACCAACCATTCGAAAAGGCCCTCCTTGTATTTGAAGGTAGCCTTCCACACATTGGAGGGTTCGATAGGCACCTAGTGATAACCGAACTTCAAGTCAATCTTGATGAAATATTTGGTCCCCTTGAGCTAGTTCAAAAGGTCATCAATCTTTGGGATTGGGTACCTATTCCAGATAGTGATCTTGTTCAGCGGCTGATAGTCAATACAAAATCTCCAGGTCCCATCCTTCTTTTGTACCAATATAATTAGGCTCCCACAAGGTGTTGAGCTTGGCCTAATGTACCCTTTCTGCAACGTGCTCTTGAATCTGCCTCTTGATATCATTGTTCTCCAAAACAAAGCATGGATAGATAGGTTCATTGGGTAACGACGTGCTCGGGGTTAGATCGATGGAGTGCTTGACCTGACAATGCAGGGGTACCCCTATAGGTGAGGCGAAATTGTCCCTATACTCCTCCACGACCTTGTCCATCTGCTGCTGCTGTGTAGAGGAGCCCTGTTTGGAAGTCGTGGCCACAATCTTCTTCTTGCCCTAAGGGCGAATCATAAGGAAAACAAATTTCCAGGCCTGGGAAACGATCTTATTGCATTGCTTTGTAGTGATCAAAGAGATGACGGTAGGCGGGGCTACCTCCGGTATCCTGTACAACTTATTACCCAAAATAATAATCGCAGAGTGAGGTCTAGACTCATATACAACATGCTACTTCCATAAGTATGGTTGTCCTAATAATACATCGCAAAATTGAAGAGGAGAAACATCACACAATACCTCATCTGTGAAGGGCTTGATGCTGTAGGGAAGGTGACACTGTTGGCTGACGCGAAGATATCGTCCTTGGTGATAACACCCGATGGTGTACGATTGCAGATGTGTTGTATTTGGTAGGCCTAGCCGCATCATGACATCTGCTGAAATGAGGTTCTTTTGGCTCCCACTGTCGATAATGAACTGCAACGGAGAACCCGTCACCCACATCTGTGAGTGGAAGAGGTGTCCCACCTCCTTTGGATCTTCAGGATCATTCTTCTGGATCTTGGTGGTGGCCATAGTGGCACTGGTCTCTGCTTTAATGATCTATTTCCCTTTGTCATTCCCCTTGTCGGGTTCTAACTTAGAGTCAAAACATGCGTCTGATTCAGAAGCCTTCAACTCAACCACCAATGACTGCTTGGCCCGACACTCACTTGTGTTGTGAGTGGAGCTCTTATGGAATTCACACCATTTTACTGTGTCCTTCTTTGTCTTCGTGGTGTTGTTATTTTCTTGCAACTTTAGCGAGTTGTCCTGGGTCACCCCGCCTTGGATTTGTCCTTTGCTCTGTAGCTTGGGGGCACCTTTTCCTATCTTTAGATTCGCAGCTCCAAAGTCTCGCTTATTATGTTTAAACTTCTGCTAAATATTGATAGAGTATCAGTACATTGTGCCGAGCGAGGATATGTCTAAGAACTCCATCTCATCCTGGTTGTACTTGTGTAGGTAGTCACAATACTTGAATACCAAATGTTGCTCCAAATCCTTGATACCCAACTTCATGTGAAAGGTATGGAAAACATTTGTGAACTTTGGCACATCTTGGTCCCTTCCCTACAGTAGCATAGTCCACTTTATGTATTTAGCTTCATAGCTCCCGACAGGGTAATATTGTTCCTTGATGGCATCTTGGAAAGAATTCCAAGTGGGTGCGGTTGAAAACAAGGAGGATTCCCTCTCATCCTTTTGTTCACAGTAGGTTTCCCACCAGTCCTTGATGTGTGGGGCGGCTTTGAGAAGGGAAAAAGTAATATTTTCCTGATTGGAAAAGTCATGAAATGAAAAATATCCTTCCAACAGATTTAACCATTTATCTACGACATCTGCATCTATATGGCCCTCAAAGATGGGAATATCAAAGTTAACTTGTACCTTAAAAGGAGTGGCACCTCCAGAGTGGCTGCTGGATGAAGATGCATCGCCTGTGGGTAGTCGTTAAAGGATATTGGTAAAATTATCCATCATCGTGTTCCTCTGTCGCTTGAGGGATTCCTCGAGCAATATTTTGAAAGGATCTCCCGCCCTCTCGTCTTTCTTTTCTTTCGCCATTGGAGGCCGTCAGGGTTTGCGAGGCTTGTCTTGCAAAGGTTCAACTAGTTCAAGCCCTAAATCCTTATATGTTGACCTCATTAGGGACATGCAAAGAAAAACAGAGAAAGAGAAGACCGCTCTGATACCACTGATCCTAACTTAAACAAGAATGCAACAAATTACAAATATAACCACAAATACAAAGATGCAACAGAAATAACACTTGAACCAGGTGGATATTGGTGGCCACCTACCAAGTCCACTTGGACACCCACCATTGTTTCTTTCAACTTTTCAGTTTCCTTAATTGTAGCACAGTTTACTATTTTTAGCAGTTTTTTGGGTCTTGAACTTCCAGAGCTGTTTTGAGGCCCTAAACGACGTTTTTTGGGAAAATTAAGAGCAACATGGGTCCATGGACCGATGTGCCTCTTCTCAAAGTTGTATTTCTCGGATAGATCTTTCTAAAGAGATATTATGCACGTCAAACAGAGATCGTATGCCAAAGTTATGACCCTGGGAAGTTGATGTACCAGTTTACCCAAACGGGGCCCACAGTTTGGCGTTTCATCTTCTAGGGTTAGGTTTTTGGATGTTTAGGGTTTTCCATTGTTTCTCAACAATAAATAGGCCTTCGAGCCTCATTGTAACACAGTTCAGAGGAATGTAGCCGCCACATCTCTTCTTAGAGATAAGCTACCATCGCCCTAGCTGGTTTATTTCCATTGTTGTTTGTAAGCATATTTCGGTATTTTACATTAATGAAATGAAGTATTATTTCCGCTGCATCTTTGTGTTTATGGTTATCTCTGTAATTTGTTACGTTCCTATTTAAATCTGGATTCGTGGTATCAGAGCAGCCTGCTTTTTCTCTATTTTTCTTTGCATGTCCCCAACGAGGTCGGGATATAAGGAGTTAGGGCTTGAACTGGTCGAACCCTTGCAAGACCAGCCTCGTAAATCCTGACGACCTCCCATGGCGAATGAAAAGAAAGACGAGGGGGTAGGAGATCCTATCAAAATCTTGCTCGAAGAAGCCCTTGAGTGACAAAGGAACGCGATGATGGACAACTTTGCCCAGATCCTTTAGCGACTACCCAGGGGAAATGCATCATCTTCCAACAGCTACTCTGGAAATGCCACACCATTTAAGGTACAAGTTAATTTTGAAATACCCATATTCGAGGGTTAGATAGATGCAGATGCCGTCGATAAATGGTTAAATCTGCTAGAGGGTTATTTTTCTGTTCATGATTTTTCTAGTCGAGAAAAGATTATTTTCGCTCTTCTCAAAGCAGCCCCCCACGTCAAGGATTGGTGGGAAACTTACTGCAAGCAGAAGGATGAAAGTATAGGCTCATTATTTTTAGCCGCACCCTCTTGGGATTCATTCCAGGATGCCATCAAGGAGCAGTACTACCCTGTCGGAAGCTATGAGGATCAATACATAAAGTGGACCATGTTGCGACAGGGAAGGGACCAAGACGTGCTGTAGTTTACTAATATTTTCCATACCCTTGGCACAAAGTTGGGTATTAAGGATTCAGAGCAGCATTTGGTACTCAAATACCACAACTGCCTAAACAAGTACATCCAAGAAGAAATAGAATTCCTGAACATCCTTTCGCTCGGCACGGCATACCAATATGCCGTCAAGGTCGAGTAAAAGTTTAAACAGAAGAAGCGATACTTTGGATCTGTGAATCGGAAGTAAGGGAAAGGTGTCCCCAAACCACAAAACAAAGAACAAAGCCAAGGCGGGGCGGCCCAAGACAACCTGCCAAAGCTGCAAGCAAAGAACAATGTCGTGAAGCCAAAAAAGGACACAGGAAAGTGGTGTGAGTTCCATAAGAGCTCCACTCACAACACTAGTGAGTGTCGGGCCAAGCAGTCACTGGTAGCTGAGTTAAAGGTTTGAGAATCAAATGTATGTTCTGACTTTGAGTCAGAACCTGACAAGGGGAATGGCAAAGGGAAGTAGATTATCGATGCAGAGCCCAATGCCACTGTTTCCACCACGAAGATCCAGAAGGAGGAACCTGAAGATCCAGAGGAGGAGGAGCGTCCTTACCACTCCTAGATGTGGGTAAAGGGCTCCTCGCTATAGTTCATTGTCGACAGCGGTAGCGAAAAGAACCTCATTTCGGCAGAGGTCGTGAAGCGGATGGGCTTACCGACCACATCCCATCCACAATCGTACACCATCGGGTGGCTTCACCAAGGACGAGATCTTCACATGAGCCAATAGTGTCACCTTCCATACAACATCAAGCCCTTCACAGATGAAGTATTGTGTGACATTGCTCCCCTTGAAGTTTGTGATGTATTATTAGGACAACCATACTTATGGAAGCGACATGTTGTGTATGAATCAAGGCCCCATGCTGTTATTGTTACTTTGGAAATAAGTTATACATGATACCAGAGGTAGCACCGCCTACCGCCATCTCTTTAGTTACTACAAAACAATGTAGTAAGCTCATTTCCAAAACTGGGAAATTTGTTTTCTTGATGATACACCCTCAAGGAAAGAAGAAGACGGTGGCCACGACCTCTAGATAGGGCCCCTCCACACGAAAACTACAGATGGAAAATGTCGTGGGGGAATACGAGGACATCTTCACCTCTCCCACAGGGGTTCCTCTGCACTATCAGGTCAAGCACTCCATCAATCTGACCCCAGGTGCACCGCTTCCTAATGGACCAATCTACCAGCGCTCCATTATGGAGAATGATGAAATTAAGAGGCATATTTAGGAGCTGTTGCAGAAAGGTCACATCCGCCCGAGTTCATCGCCCTGTGGGAGCCAAATCGTGTTGGTACAGAAGAAGGATGGGACTTGGAGACTCTGTATTAACTGTCGGGCGCTGAAAAATATCACTGTCCGTAATAGGTACCCGGTCACACAGATTAATGACCTCCTGGACCAACTGAAGGGGGAAAATATTTCAGCAAGATCGATTTGAAGTCAGGATATCACCAGGTACCAATCAAACCCTCCGACGTGTGGAAGACTGCCTTCAAAGCCAAGGAGGGCCTTTTCAAATGGTTGGTTATGCCTTTCGGATTGACGAATGCTCCTGTAACCTTCATGAGGCTAATGGATGACATCTTTTAGCCATTCACCAACTCATTTGTAGTGGTATACTTGGATGACATCCTTATCTTCAGCCATAGTTTGGAAGAGCACCTCCACCACATCCAACAGGTTCTCTAAACACTGCGGCAACATAAGTTATGTGCCAATTTGGAGTAATGCACTTTTGGCATGACCCAGGTTCAGTATTTGGGATACATTATTGATGAACAAGGGGTGCATGTGGATCCAGCCAAGATCCAAATCATTCCGGATTGGCCATCTCCAACCACTCTGACTTTCTAGGTCTTGCCAACTTCTACCACAAGTCTGTGTTGAGATTTTCTCCTATCACTTGGCCCTTGAGTCAAGTCACCAAGGGCGGCGCGAAAGAAAAATTCTTTTGGTCTCAATCTCAACAGAAGGCATTCATAGAGTTGAAAGATCGCCTCTGCACGACACCAATGCTCGCATTACCAGACTTTCAACAACCATTTGAGGTCGAGACAGATGCCTCTGACTATGCTATTGGGGCAACCCTTACTCAACACGGGCATCCAGTGTCATATCACAGTGAGACACTTTCAGACACAGTTTGGAAGTATCCCACTTATGACAAAGAGATGTATTCCATTGTGCAGGCCTGAGGACAATGGAAGCATTACATTTTGGGGAAGGAAACGGTCATCCACATAGACCACCGACCCCTGCAGTTCATATAGACCTAAGGGAAATTGTAGAATGATCACCATCAGAAGTGGTCCACATACCTGCAACAATTCCATTTGAATATCAAGTATAAGAAGGATAGTACCAATAATATTCCAGATTGCCTCAGTTGACCATCGATCATGGCGTTAACCACTGTGCTCAACTCTTTTAGGCACGAGACTTCTGATTGGCCACTTCTCTACAAAAGCGACCCAGAATTCGGCCACACATACCAGACACCCTTGGAAGGTCAACATGTTCCAGATTTTCACCTCCAGGATGGTCTGTTATGCCACCTGGGTCACCTTTGTGTTCCTTCAAATGAGCGTGCCAAGATGATTTGGGAAGCACACTACAGTCGGGCTGCTGGGCATTTCAGGGTCGAGAAAATGGTGGCAGTATTGCAGAAGTATTTCTATTGGCCGAATCTTCGACAGGATGTCGGGAAGTACATTAGATCATGCATTGCCCGCGCCATTGCCAAATCGACCATCAATAAGCAAGGCCTCTATACCCCGCTGCCTACCCCTAGTCGACCTTGTGAATCCATCTCCATGGATTACATGTCAAGCCTTCCTTCGACTAAGCATGGAAATGACTATGTTTTTGTGGTCGTCGACAGGTTCTTGAAGATGGCCATTATGGTAGCCTACAAGAAGAATATCACAGCAAAATCCACTGCTAAACTCTTCTTTGAACGAGTGTGGGTACACTTTGGGATCCCATGGTATATCATCTCAGATCGGGACAATAGGTTCCTCAATACATTTTGGTCCAGTCTATGGTCAATGTTGGACACCAAACTCAATAAGTCCACAGCCTTCCATCCTCAAACTAATGGCTAGATAGAGGTTGTCAACAGGATGATCGTACACATTCTATGCATGTACAACGCAAAGCATCCACGCACATGGGACGAGAGCCTCCCCTATGTTCAACACAGCTACAGCCAGGCTCTCCACAGCTCGATGGGCCACAACCCTTTTTAGGTGGGCTTGGGATTCCAGCCACTATGTCCCATTGATGTGGCCATGCCATTTGCAGCTACTCACACAGATTTGGCTCATGTCCAGTCTGAAATAGATAAGGCAAACAACTTCATTGAGCACATCCAACATATTTGTTAGCAGGTCCATGATATTTCGGAGAAATGAAATGCCAAGTACAAGTAGTGACATGATCAACATCGGGTCCACAGAAGTTTTAGGTGGGCGACAAAGTCTGGTTGCATTTGCAAAAGAAAGGCCTTCTCGGAGCCTATCGGAAACTCAGACCACTCCAATATGGTGCTTACACCATTACCAAGGCTATGGGAGATAATGCATTTGAGCTCAACATTCCCCCATTTCTTGGCATGCACCCAATGTTCAATGTCGACCGCCTTCGGCCATACTTTCCACCATTATTAGACACATCTGACATTGCAGAACAACTCACACCCACAGATTTAAATCTAGATTGCATAGAACAAGATGCAACTGATCAGATCAAGGACACATATATCAAACACACTCACCAATAGAATATCCAACTGTATCAAGTTGTCAAAGTAGGCCAACTCCTTCACCAGGGCAAGTGGCTCACCAGGGACTAAGTTCAACAGAAGTTTCCTCATCTCATGGAGGAACTCAATGCAATGGGGACCATTGCTTCCTAAGGGGGGAGGAATG